>SNQJ01S0197495.1:31018-42454 GCA_010110895.2 Picea sitchensis | reverse complement strand
TGTAAATATCCAAAAGGGATAAAGGTAAAAGGAAGCAGCAAGATTAACAAAGGATAGTTGTCACCGTAAACCAAAATATAAAGCTGGGAATTTACCCTATATGAAGGAGTTGAAATGTTGTTAATGCATAATCAAAAGAAAACAGTGTCACCGTAAGGATTGGATTGTTGTCAAGTAAAAGTTATTTAAAATCCTTGCGGGTACACCAGTGCATACAATTAGAAACAATCCAAAAAATAAGGATGAAATGTTGTGCCTATAATTAAGAGACAATACAGAAATTAGATAAATCGTTGTGCATATGTCATGAGACAATCCAAAAATCAATGACAGTTTAAGGAGGGAGAACTTCGTTTGCCAGGGACGGAGGTTGCTAGAGAGGAATTTACAGAACAATACAAAACGAAAATGCCCGACACCCATTGCAGAACGAATTCTCTGAACTAATTTTACAAAACGGAAATGCCAATACACTCATTGCCGGAACTCATTCTCAGAACTAAATTTTACAAATGGAAATGCCAATACACTCATTGCCAGAACGAATTCTCATAACAAATTTTACAAAACGAAAATGCCAATACACTCATTGCCAGAACGAATTCTCTGAACTAAATTTTACAAAAACAGAATGCCAATACACTCATTGTCAGAACGAATTCTCAGAACTAATTTTACAAAACGAAAATGCCAATACACTCATTGCCAGAACGAATTCTCGGAACTAAATTTTACAAAAACAGAAATGACAATACACTCATTGCCAGAACGAATTCTCAGAACAAATTTTACAAAACGAAAATGCCAATACACTCATTGCCAGAACGAATTCTCATAACTAAATTTTACAAAAACAGAATGCCAATACACTCATTGCCAGAACGAATTCTCATAACTAATTTTACAAATACGGAATGCCAATACTCTCATTGCTAGAACAAATTCTCAGAACTAATTTTACAAAACGAAAATGCCAATACACCCATTGCAGAACGAATTCTCTGAACTAATTTTACCAAAAACAAAAATGCCAATACACCTATTGCCGGAACAAATTCTCAGCTCTAAATTTTACAAAACGAAAATGCTCATACACCCATTGCCAGAACGAATTCAAATTTAAAAACACCCCCAGTCAAATATAAACAACCACAGTCATATATAAATGCCCATAGCCATATTTAAAAATGCCCCTAGTCAAATATAAACGCCCACAGTCATATATAAATGCCCACATTAAAACAAAACGCCCACAGTCATATATAAAAACGCCCACCATAATTTATAAACGCCTACAGCAATACAAAATGCCCACAGTAATATATAAATGCCCACATTATTACAAAACACCCATGGCCATATTTAAAAACGCCCACAGTCATTTATAAACACCTAAAGAACACGAATAAGAAATTGCAACCAATAGTAAGAGAATTCCAGAGCCAAGGATAATTCATCGAAAGGATTGCGAGGTTTAACAGTCTAGGCGTAGAAAACAACAACAAGGAAACGGGATGATCCAAAATTCAACACATCAATCATCATCATAAGGATTCATATACAACTTTAAACAATTTTCCTTTTATTCTTAAACAAACAAACGCACTTGCATACCTGTGATCGACGACGAATAACCCGAAGACGCTATCCCACACTTGAGCTCCATGTCGCTCCCGCTCGCCGACCGCCGAGACCTCACCAATACCTCCCAGCCAATGCTAGGGGTAATCTACTTCCCCCTTATCCCCTCGAGTTGCAAAGGGGACACACACTATCTAGATGGTACGTCTAGATCCTAGCTCACCTCTCAAGGCCAAGCTACCACTCCTATCTGAGTTGGGAAATGCCAACTCCCCATAAGTAATCAGTCAAGTCACAAATCTGGCAGTGTAACGTTACGCTAACAGTCGATCCCCCTCTTCCTTCTCTTCCCTCTCTTTTATAGAGTTTTTAGAACTTCCATCTTTCCCTAAATCACATTTAAATTAACTTTTAATAAAAATCTTCTAAATATTCTCCTTCGCACAAGTGTCATCCATCCCCCACGTTTCTCTATTAACTATTTTATTTAATTTATTAAATTGTCTTATTTCCCTCGCCCACCTAGAGTTGCTCCTAAAATTACTCCTATGTGTTCCCAGATTCCCTCATAGGTTTAAATACTTTCCCTAAAATGAAGTTTCTAATTTAGTTCAAATTAGAAGGTTCTTAATTGCAGATTCTTTACTATGTTGACCTCGCTTTTTACCAAAAGTTTCCCTCTTTCCCTTATTATGTTTCCTCCTTTCCTTAGTTTCCTAATTTTCATTATTCCCTTCTTTCCCCTTTTTATTAGAGCCAAAATGGCAGTTGCGCTATTTACTCTTTTCCTTTTATTATTAATTTAATATCTTTTTACACTTTCACAAGTTAAATAATTTATTTTTACCCAAAAATTTATGAAGTCCACAACTATTACTTAAGTGGTTTTTAGTTTATAATTTATTATTTTATTTTTATAAGTTATTTTTCTTAAGGGTAGACAAAATTTTACCCCTAGCGAAGTTTTAGACTTAGGACTTAGATTCTGAACTAGGCAACATTTTAATTAGGGAAGTTGTTTTTTTTTAATTTCTTAATGAGATATTGGTCTTAGGCCATCTAGGTTCATTCCTTTAACATCATCAACGTGATGTTCCCTTCAGGACGCACTATGTGCTCCAAGGGTGCCACTCGCCTCTAGTGTTTCTTTTGCACGACGTGCCCTTCAGGATGCACCACCTGCTCCAAGGGTGCCACTCGCCTCTTGTGTTTCTTTTGCGCGACGTGCCCTTCAGGATGCACCACGTGCTCCAAGGGTGCCACTCACCTCTTGACTGATTGGTAGACATCAATAACCCCTAGAGTCAACACTCTGCCAGGTGAACTTGTGGGAGACTAAGGGCTTCTAAGGAATAAGGCCCCCGCCTTATTGCGCACCCCTTAGAATCATCGCGAGCAATTGTCGCAGTCTGCCCTCATGGTGTCATGGGTCCTCTCGAACTAGGTAATCGTTAACCTACAGTTCAAGCCATGGCGAGAGAGCTAGTAGGCTGTGGCAGGGCTATTGTCCACCCCTCTCCCTCAACCTCTCTGGTAGTCGTGTGTGTGGCCCCTTTACTCCATATGTGAGTCTGGTTGGCAAGCTATCGTCATCCTGCATCATCAACAATCATGTCAGAACATGTCCACATCATATCATCTAATAAAACATACTAAAATCACAGTAAAACCATCAAACCCCAATAGCACACTCCCTGACTCTATCTAGAGTCCAAGGGGTTTCGTCGATGCCTCTGCATCCTCAAGGTCCAAAACCCTGCACACTCAGTAAAACTGAGTCAATAGCACCTGTCTATGTCAATGCAGTAAAACATCATGTCATCTATCATAATGCATCATAATCAAGGACAAATGTTTTAATATCATAATAGTCTGGATCACTTGTGAGAAACTGTCCTCAAAGAATAAGTTTTCTCAGTGTGCCAGAGCAGGATGTTACAGTACATAATACAAACGATATGACAACAACCATAGCATATGTCCAATTTCTACCTAGTAATAGGTTATAATCAAGAGGCGCATCAAATACCTCTACGTCCACCTCTACCATCTTCCCACCTAAATGGACTGGAAAGGCAGGGAGAATACCGTGAGGGCATAAGGAATGACCGTCAAATGTAGTCAACATGTTCAACGACTTGGAAAGGGTTAGAGAATCACGATATTTCCAATAGACTAAGGACATCACACAGGTGGCAGTGCCTTCATCAACAATTGCACACTTGATGGTGTACTTGGAATACTCCACGTGGATTTGGAAAGCCACATGGTAAGGTAAGCGAGGCTTCAGATCCGTGACATCAAACTTGATAACTTTTGAGCCACTGGGTTCTAGAACTCCTAAGGCAGAGAGAAAGGAATTCCTCTGTGAAGGACATGTCTAAAGTACCTCCAAAGCTGACATTGCACAAGGGGTTTGGGCCAAGTTCTCAACAATAGAGTATTTCTAGACGGCTCTAGCATTAGGATTGTGGGTAGAGATCTTAAGTACTCCTTTCTAAATACGAGGTGGTGGCTCTGGTTTCTCAATATGTAAGTTTGTCTCTAGAGGAGGAGGGGGATCTTATAGACCAGAGTTATCTTGCAAAGAGCTATAATCTCGAGATCGAGTGGCTATATCGATTTTCGCATTGACCATGTTGATACATACATGGTCACCATCTTGCAACGGTGGGTTTTGACTCCCACTGTTTTCATTTCTAGTGTTCGAAGAGCTCCAGGATAAGTGATGGTTATGTGGAAATGGATTCGTCAGCACAGCGGGCAGTAGATTCAAAAGCCTCGTAGCCTCCTCAAGTTTGGGGCATAAATGTGTAAGGTGGTCATTAGTACAAAGTTTACAAGGAAACTTCACCTTACATTTCTCCTTCTTTCCCTCTCCAACACTATCATTCGGTTTCCCATTATTATGTTTGTCCTTGGGTTTATTACCATTTTTCCCACCCTTACGATTACTTCAACCTTTCCTTTTATTCCCGCCTGGTTGCTGGTCACCATTTGGGTTTTTTGATGATTGCACGAAATGTACATCTACCGACTGAGTGGGGTTGGAAGACATAGATGAAGCTGGTCCTCCAGTAGACCAGTTTAGAGACAAAGTATTTAAGTGGATCCTCACCAAGTCTGCGGACTTTACATTGGTGGATCCTACAATGCCATCGACATGAGGTCCGGGTTTTTTCCTAGGGTCGTAACTAGACCGTGGTGCTTCTGGAAGAAGGTGATATAACATCCTAGATTGAGCGTATATCAAATCTAGCTGCTGGGATCTAAAGATATTTTCTTCCTTAGTGGAGACCCCAGAAGTAGAAACATCCTTCGAGATAGGAGGGTGAAAATACTTTAGGAACCATTATAGGAGAAAGTTCAGGGGTATAGAAGTCTTAATCAACCGCCTCCATCTATGCCACTCTTGGATATGATTCTAGATATGAGTGGCAGTGTCCTAGCGTAACATCAACAAAAGTTTGAGTCCAGCATCATAACAAATGGGAAATTGAAAGTGGTTGAGAAAGACCATCACCAACTAATTAAATGACCCATATGTCCCCCTAGGTAGCTCAATATACCATTGTGGAACAACTCCAATGAGAGTGTGTTGAAACAATCATAATCTAATAGAATCATGGTTAAGGGAATTCGATGAGAACCAAGGCTGAAAGGTAGTGACATGATCACCAAGGTCCTCTCCATTCTTACCTTCAAACTTTGGGATGTACGAAGGAAGCTTGGTGGGGAAGGGGGCCATGTGGGATCATGACTCACCGGGTCACTCATTAACTTAGCCAAATCTAACATATTAAGCCTGGCCAAATAAGGGAGACTGGGTTGCGACATCTCGCCCCATCCTCCCGCAAAAGATTGTGCGTTGGGAACTGCATTCCACCCAGGATTCTGGTAATAACCAAAGCCATGTCCAGGATTATAAGGGCCTCCTCTGGGTTGATTCGTATAAGGTGGGTTGGGCATCATTCTAGTAGGAATGTTCTAATGGGGGTTATGAAAATCCCCCCCAGTCGGATTAGATCTGGGCTGGGGGTTATAAAAAGTGGCCCCAACTAGATTTGATCTGGGTTGGGGGTTTCCCAAAGTGTAAGACTAACCTCCTCTGAGTGGGAACTCGGAGGATTGAAGTGGATTCGTCATGCTAAAAGTATTGGTCAGAATCATCACCAAGGAGGTATGGATGTAGGATGGAATCCGTAAAAGGATTAGAACCGAGGTTAAGAGAAAGGACACTTCCTATATTAGGGTTCATATGGGGGATATGAGAACCGCCAAATGGAAATGGAGTGTAAGGAGGTGTAGTTCCCCCAAGTCCAATGCTAGTGTTATGGGCAACAATTGGGATGGCAGTCGAAAAATGTGAAGTGAAGTTAGGCATACCATAGGAAAATGGACTAGAATTCATAGGGATGGACTGAACATTGTAACCCGACGAATGACCAAGACCCCCAAATGGGTTTGAGGCAAGAGACGAAGCATTAACTACAGGCCGAGCCATAGTACCAGTATGTGCCTCCGGTACTGCAACCATAGTGGTTGCAGGAGTCGAAGGGGTGCCATTAACTATAGTGGGTATGGGAGTCGAAGAACTCCTAGTGTTCTGGAGACTAGATTCATTACTCATCCTTGTGGAACCACAAGTCTAAAAGGTGGATGTGTGTGTACCACACCTAATAACTCTACGCCTTTTAGAAGTCAAGAACTCAAAATCTAGTGGTAACTGTAACAACCAATGAGACTGTCAGGCATGCTGGTCTGACTCCATAATGACTTATGACTCTAGAAAATAAGAATATCCTAAGGCTAAATAGTAGTCAAAGAGCATACCAAAAGTCAAATGGCCAATATGCATGCAAACGGGCTAAAGTAGCTGAGTGGCCTCCCTCACTAAAGAAGGTATGTCTCATCCAAGAGGGACCTGAGACTCCCCGCTAAAGTTTGGAGGTAACGAAATAATTTATAGGGGCCCTCATTGGCTTAAAAAATAGTCAGTCAGATTCCCCTGGAGAGGTAATCCTCCATAAAGGCTATGTGTTTTTCGACCCCTATATAACCCAAGGTAAAAGAAGAATAACCCCAGCAAGTAACCTATGAGATACCTAAGTCAAGCAACTAATAAACCATTGTATAACCGATGAACAGGTGAGTAGTCATAATTCTAGATTACCGTATGGGTAGGGTAGCAAAGCCCAAAACCTTGAAAGCACCGCCTCTCACAGAGGTATGAATACTATCAATATCCCCAAATATGAATAAATCCACACAAATATCTCTGACGCTAGGCGAGTATCTAGGGGTTATCCCTTCAACTAACTTCACGCGACCTCGTGATTAACTCCGGTGTGAGCGGACCCTCCTGATCTTACCAATTATACAATGGACTTCTCAACTCCCTGTCTCAGACACATATGTTGACTTAATTTCCTTGGAGAAGTTTACTCACAAAATCCTATCACAAGGCACTAAATCCTAGACTAGTTTGTGCACCCTAAAAATAAAATCGCAACTAATCAATTTTAGTTTAAAGCGTAAATTTTATTGGTCGTGAGTACTCAAAAGGGTATGGAAGTGAAACTCATGATATTATGACTCTGCAAGAAAATAAATATAAATATAATGCAAAGTCTAATTTTAACTTTCCAATGAATGATATACATATAAAAACAGTGAAATTTTCAATTTCAACTCTGCAATTCATAAGTAAAATGCAATCTTTCACTAAATGCACTAAGCTAATGATAAAGATTCAGAAGACAAAAATGCCAAGCAATGTAAAATGCCTATTTTTTTGTATTTTCAATATATTAAAGAGAAAATGCATGGACTGAAAAGAAACCTAATATATAAACTCTACCGTGTATAAACCGAATGACTCAATAAGAATACCAAGCAACCAAGAAACATCCCAGAGTTCAAGGACAAATCAAAATGAAAAACGATGAGAAATACTACGCCCAAAAATTCAACTCCAAACAGGTTTCATGTCAACCTAGAGAAGCTCAACAACCACTACAGAGACCTAATAAAGCTCAAAAATCATCAAATCGCACCTAACAACCACAAAACCAAGCAAACAGGCAAGGAAAAGTGGTATACGTGACTATTTAGGCAAACAGTGCATATATATGTAGCTTGCAGTGAGACAACATGCGTGTGCATGCAAATGTCAAGGCAATAGGGCACATACAAGATTGAAAACAAGTCCAGGCAAGGGTAAAAAGGATGAAAACTCAAACCCATAGTGAACAGAATCTGTCAAGTAGTGATACGACAGGAAACACAAAGGAAAAAGAGTAATGCAAGGAGAAAAAGTACTTCAACCCTTAGAAAGAAGATCTCTCTCGAGTGGTGATCTGAAAATAGAAGGTGGACTTGTTATGCTATTCAAGCACCCTCTACTTCATGAAAATAAACTTTACAGGACCTTGCTTCATGTGTTAAAATATGCAAGATAAATTATTTGTTAAATTCATGCTTATTTTAAATGGTTATGTGTGAGGAAAATTTCTCTTAAATGGTTAAATAAGTGCTTTAAATAAAAACACAGCAACATAACTTGCAACAAATAAACCATCAAACTCACAACAATAACAAGATGATAAAGGAGTTCACCCCTCTCTGGGCTACATCTCCTTGAGCCTCCATTAATGGACTTGGCTCTTTGGGATTAATTTGTCAAAGATTCTTTTACAGGATGCTGCTCAACTCCAATGGAAATTCTGACTGTACCATTGGGATCAGAATACATAAAAACCCCAAAAATGACTAATAAAACTCTGAAAACGTATCATGGCTCATCCGGGCATGACCTCTTCTACATGTGGCCATAAGCTTCACTTAGCTTCTCTTTGGCAAAAACACTCGTAAAAGTCCTCAAAATCCTCTGCAACCTATCCCAATGTGTTCAGAGCATAACAATTAGCCAAAAATGACTATTCAGTCACAGAAAACAAACTTGGACTCACCAAAACATGACCTCAATCAATGAGGGCTTCAAGCTCCCTGAAGCTTCTTGAAAATTCAATGGTTAAAAACCTGCAAAAGAAGTCTTAAAATAGCTGTGAAAACAATGTCAATGGATTTAGAACATCCAAAAACCCCTAGCTGGGCTTTTACGACACCTCATTCGGCCAAAAAATGAATAAGATAGGCCTCCTGCCATTCTCTTCCTTCAAGCTTGTTGTCTCTGGTTCGCCAAAACGCACCTCCTGTACGTTCAACCAAGAACACACTCCAAAACGCATGCTTAAACCCAACACATGCGCATAACTGAAAAATGGATCAAACTGTAGAACGGTTATGGGCGCACCAGCCCCTAACCGCCAAACTCGTGGGCACATGGGTACCATACGACCCCGCGCAAATATAAAAAGGGCTAAGTTTAAATCATAACTTCCCCGTGTGCTCTGTGGCAAGGTCACATGCCATAGGTCATGTGACCGAAGGCTTAAACGTAAACCCCGTGCGTTTGAATTGTGGTTATGTGTTAACCCCGGGGCTGGGCTCCATTTATAATACAACTTCCGTGCATATGTTATGGGTATGGTCACATGTTAACACAACAGAACCACGGGTCAGGGCTAAGCCCCGGCTCAACCCCCTACCATAACAAACATTACTTTAATTCAAATACATTCAAACGCATATAGTTAACAAGGAACAATGCATAGCCCATTGGCAGGGCGGACTTTGCAAAGGCTCTGACCGGTGGGGGAGGTTCGGGGTTCGAATTCCACGGACTCCATATAATTTTGAACCAATATAATGATGCCACGTGGCGGCCCATGATTGGGCCACGTGGCATCCAACCACAAACCAAAAACTGCCACGTGTCGAAACATGATTCACCCAACTGTCAGCCAATCAAAAACTGCCACATAACCTCTACCACGTCAGCGTACGGACTTTGCCACATCAGCCTGTACGGACTGTACGGACTGCATAGTCAGCGCCCCTTTTTTTTGCCTATTTGACGATTCGAACAGATCGCAATATCTCTCGTTCTCGACATTTGTTTGAACCCGAACGAGTTGCGTTGGGTTCGCAACGATGAGGCCTATGCTCTCGTCTGATTTGAAGCGATTTCGAGAATTTTGATTTTTGAGCTAAAATTTGACCCCTGGGCCAGATTTTGATCACACCTTCCCACTAAAAGGATTTTGGACCCACAAAAGCTTATGATTATCTATCTAAGCTTCAATACTCTTCTTCTTTCAAGTTCTATCAACTGATTCTACTTGAAAAGTCTTTTCGACAATCACTTGGATACTTTGACATGCCTTGCACTGCAACTGGCTATGTCCCTCAACCACTGTTCTCTAGCTACTACTGACCCACTGTTCTCTCTATGTTTGGAAGACTACCAACTTTCTCACTGAGAATCAAGTCCCTCTTGTGAACTCTTTGGCGTCAACACAATCCACTCTCCAATGGCCGCAAAAACTTTCCTGCGACATCTTGTCACAAGCCAAGAAAACCATCAATCTTGAAAACAAATTATACAAGACTGAAAAATGATGCCAACAAAGTCTTTTTCTCTTCAAACAAACTGTCACATCTTTTACTTCATCAAAGAACATGGTGTTTTCTTGTATCTCGGTGTACTCAAAATCAACTTACAAGCCAACAAACACCATCGACTAAACACAAGTCGAAAAACATGATCGACACACATACTCGTCAAGAGAACATCGACACAAGTCGAGACTCATTTGAAACATATCGACCTTTCCAAACTGACAAGTCGACAAACATGATACACAATCATGTTACAATCATGAGTCATTCATGATGAACCATCGCCAGGTTCACTGCTTACACATACATAAAAACAAATGCATGTGCATGACTCTTCAATTCTCCTTCCAGTACAAACATAAGTACATAAACTCCGTAACATGTGGGTACATAAGAGATGAATATGAAAAAGATATATGGCTGTAACAAATGAACATCATACCCATCTTTTACATCCTCCTGGCGAAGTTGTGCAACAACAAGAATGCCTTCACACGAATTGCATTCACATGCAAACTTGCATCATACAAGTTATGATAAACTGCTGCAACTTGTCATATTCTCAACATAAATGCACACATAAAGCTGAAAAGTGCATTTACAACAGAAAATGCAAGCCTTACTTGCTCAATAAATCCAACCATTTCTTACCAAGCCAACTCAACGATGACTTTTTCTGCTGAAAATCGTCCTCTTGTGAATCATCTTGACACACATCAATGATGGAATCTCCTCTTCCATTCTTGCCAATCTCTTTATCCATCTGCTTCTTATGTTGTGGATGAGTGGTTGGATGCAATGTCCAACATTGGTCAATAAGATGACCCCTCTTCTAACAATGAGTGCAAATCTTTTGCATCCTCTTTTCACGTTGTCTTTGCTTGTAAAGTCTCCTGAAAGTGGCCAATCTTTTCCAACATTTCGAAGCATGATGGTTATATAAACCACAATATGTACATGGATTCTTTCTTCCATTTTTACATACAAATTTATCATGCTTAACATAATCAAAAGCAACTGAATGATAAGCAGAATTATACCTTGAACATTCACCTTTATCGCCTCTTTGAGGAGGTGAATTTGAAGAGTTACATGCTCTCCTTTGAAGACCATCAACAGTGCTCTTGTCCTCATCACTTTCACAACTCTTTTGCTTCACACATTTGCATTCATCTTGAACACAATCCTTCCATGCTGGAGGGATTGAACTTTCAACAAAAGTTCTTGAACTTTCACCTTTATAGCCTTCTTGAAGAGGTGAACTTGAAACAAAATTTGTTCTTGGAACTTTTTCCCTTGTCTCCTCAACTTTGGAATTTGCTCCATCTCTTC
>SNQJ01S0197495.1:17294-31008 GCA_010110895.2 Picea sitchensis | reverse complement strand
CTCCTCCTTCATGGCCATCAACTGCTCTTCAAGGGAAATGCTCTCCTTTCTATCTTCACAGATCTCTTTCATCACATCTCTCATGGTAAGAATCTCCTTCAACATCTCTTTGTCAAATAACTTAGATAATGAAGATGTATGAGAACTATCATTGTTTGAAGCTTCCTCCATCCTTGCAAGATATCAAACTTCAACACAAAACTTGCACAAATACCAATAGCTAAATATCAAGCTATCAATGGCAAATACATGAGCAAAACAAACTATGCCCTGATACCACCTGATCTGAAAATAGAAGGCTGACTTGTTGTGCTATGCAAACACCCTCTACTTCATGAAAATAAACTTTACAGGACCTCGCTTCATGTGTTAAAATATGCAAGATAAATTATGTGTTAAATTTATGCTTCTTCTTTTAAATGGTTATGTGTGAGGAAAAGTTCTCTTAAATGGTTAAAAAAGTGCTTTAAATAAAAACACAACAACATAACTTGCAACAAATAAACCATCAAACTCACAACAATAACAAGATGATAAAGGAGTTCACCCCTCTCCGAGCTACATCTCCTCGAGCCTCCATTAATGGACTTGGCTCTCTGGGATTAATTTTTCAAATATTATTTTATAAGCTGCTGCTAAACTCCAATGGAAAATTTGATTGTACCATTGGGATCAGAATACATAAAAACCCCAAAAATGACTAATAAAACTCTGAAAATGGATCATGGCTCATCCGGGCATGACCTCTTCTACATGTGGCCATAAGCTTCATTGAGCTTCTCTTTGGAAAAAACACCCATAAAAGTCCTCAAAATCCTCTGAAACCTATCCCAATGTGTTCAGAGCATAAAAATTAGCCAAAAATGACTATTCAGTCATAGAAAACAAACTTGGACTCACCAAAACATGACCTCAATCAATGAGGGCTTCAAGCTCCCTTAAGCTTCTTGAAACTTCAATGGTTAAAAACCTACAAAAGAAGTCTTCAAATGGCTGTGAAAATAGTGCCAATGGATTCAGAATTTCCAAAAACCCCTAGCTGGGTTTTTACGACACCTCATTCGGCCAAAAAATGAAGAAGATAGGCCTCCTGCCATTCTCTTCCTTCAAGCTTGTTGTCTCTGGTTCGCTAAAACGCACCTCCTGTACATTCAACCAAGAACATGCTCCAAAACGCGTTCTTAAACCCAGCACACGTGCATAACCAAAAAACAGATCAAACTATAGAACGGTTATGGGCACGCCAGCCCCTAACCGCCAAACTCGTGGGCACATGGGTACCATACGACCCCGCGCAAATATAAAAAGGGCTAAGTTTAAATCATAACTTCCCCACGCGCTCTGTGGCAAGGTCACATGCCATAGGTCATGTGACCGGAGGCTTAAACGTAAACCTCATGTGTTTGAACTGTGGTTATGTGTTAACCCTGGGGTTGGGCTCCATTTATAATACAACTTCCATGCATATGTTATGGGTATGGTCACATGTTAACACAACAGAACCACGGGTTGGGGCTAAGCCCCAGCCCGAGCTCCCGCCATAACAAACATTACTTTAATTCAAATACATTCAAACGCATATAGTTAACAAGGAACAATGCGTAGCCCGTTGGCAGGGCAGACTTTGCAAAGGCTCTGACCGGTGGCGAAGGTCCGGGGTTCGAATCCCACGGACTCCATATAATTTTGAACCAATATAATGATGCCACGTGGTGGCCCATGATTGGGCCATGTGGCATCCAACCACAAACCGAAAAATGCCACGTATCGAAACATGATTCGCCCAACTGTCAGCCAATCAAAAACTACCACATAACCTCTGCCACGTCAGCGTACGGACTCTGCCACATCATCTTGTACAGACTNCCAGTTTGACAATTCGAACAGATCACAATATCTCTTGCTCCCGACTTCCATTTGAACCTGAACGAGTTGCGTTGGGTTCACAACGACGAGGCCTACACTCTTGTCCGAATTGAAGCGATTTCGAGAATTTTGATTTTTTAGCTAAAGTTTGACCCCTGGTCTAGATTTTGATCAAGTGGAGTTGCCAATTCTATTACGAGGGAAAAACTCTCTATGGCCAGGGTAAAACACAACAGACAGGTATGACTGCAGAAATCTACTCAATTTCAACATATGCTATATAAACCAATGTGAAAGCGAGATAAGAAAGAAGCGTACCTCGTTCCAACGTTTGATGATGTTCCACTATTGAGCACTTTGACCCAAAGTTTTGTACCTGCAACAAGTTTTCAAAAAACAAGCAGAGCAAGTATATAGTGATGATATAAATGGGTTAACACATTATATAGAATAATCCATTAATAAACATTACAAATATGCCCATGGATAATAATCATATATTTGCACAATACCAATTGGATGGGAAAGGAGTATTTCTATTAATAGATGATCAACAGAAGCGAAACCATTACAGACTTCTGTGTCAACATGGTTCGAAACAAAGAAACCAAGTTCCTTCCAACTGGGCCTCCACCACTTCAATCCTCCACCAAAGGCAAGCTCATATAAAAGAGATAATGAGGTTCTCTCAACAATAAGGAAAGAGTTTAGGGGATGAACACTGTGTTCAGACTCGAGGGACTAAGGGATGTAGACTCAATATGAAGTAATTTCTCTAGAGTAAATTTTCTCTCAAAGTTGAATTCTTTCTCCTCCTTTCCATAGCTTGGAATTGTGTTCTTATATCCTTCAAAATGCAACTAAAGGGTCGAGTCAGAACATTTCTAGTATATGGAAGGCCGAGGATCAGAGATCTCCCGTTGTGACATGGAAGCCTGACTTCATTTTTGTATTTTCTGGCACAAATCCTGATGTACACGGGCTGTAGTGGAGCAGCCTGCGTATACGCATGTTGTATAATAGATAGGGCGCATATATGTGAAAAAATATGTATTTTTAGCTCTGGATTCATAAAAAAAGGGATGATAAGTCTACATAGGGAAATGGAAAAAGGCCCTCTGTGCAAGATAGCAATGGTGAGGCAAATCTTTCTATAACATAACTTCAAGAGACACAAAACAAACAAGCTAGTACCATATTGTGCGCGAAGAAAGCCATGGGGAACACTAAAACTTGATTATGACTATGATCTGATGTGAATCAGTTGAGATAGGAAATTAATAACCAACTATGTAGATAGGCATGGAGAATTTAATCATTAGAAGTGTAAGGATATTAACTGATGAACGCAACAAGAAGGGATTTGAGTTATAAGGGGGATGAGATAAGCCTCAAGGAGAAAGTGGGCTATGCTGAGATGATCAACATTGTCAAGAGGAAGTGGATTTTCCTCGATGTGCTTGACAAAGATGAGGAGTCGAGATCCTTCCGCTGATGCATTTGTGACATGCGAGGGAAACTTGTCAATGGGTAGTGTTTCAGGAAGAAGAGGTGAACCTCGTCAATAAGCAATGTAATGAAGTGAAAGGGCGAGAGGATCATTGTTATGTGATGCAATAACGTGAGTATAATTGAGTTAGCTAGTGACAGGCATGTGCACAATCATAATCTGACCAATATTGGTGAGACAACATTGATCATGCGAATTTCACTGATGATGAAGATGTGAGTCAGTGAGGTTTGACAGAAGTACGATAGCATGTTATCTAAGTTCAAAGGGAGGTATATGATGAAGTGATGAGAAAACCAATGGCATGTCAATGCAAAGGTGGAAGACGGATGCATACATTATAACTCTATGTATCAATGCAGGATGAGGGGAGTCACCGAAGTGTGGATTGTCGGGTATAAGTGATTTGTGGAGTAACCGAAAGTGGTAAAGCGACGTAGGGTGAGGATAACTTGGGCATAACTATTTTCACAAGAGAGAGAGAGAGTGAGGGTTCAGATTGGAGGAATTAAAGGGGGGCCCAATTTCTTGTCTTGTATAGAGGCTAAGACAAGAAAATTGGGAGGTTGTTTGTGGGGCACAACAGGTCCAAAAACATGAACTTCCATCAAGTAGTCTGTCAACCATTATTTTGTAGAAGTCCAAATAATGAGTCATTTCCTTACTAGAATGCTTGCTAGAGAATTAGTCAAATCATAATCCATATTTAGGTTTACTCTCTTGGTTTTTGTGGGCTTCTACCTGCATATTCATTATCCCAATAATCTCATTTGTTCCAAATTCTTATTAATGTTGATGTGGATATGTGCGCTATAAATTACACAGGTATTTAGTCTCATTCATCACAAAACATGGCAAGATTTGATTTGATAATACTGATGAGGTGGAACACATGTGCTCCATGTGTCACTCCTTTTATTTTCCCTTCACTGTAAGATTTGTTTATATGTGGACATGATTTTACCAACACAACTCTTTGTTAAGTGACTTGATGTACGATGTGGAAAATCCACTTAAAAAAAATTCAACAATAATAAAAGTGTGAAAATAAGAATCTCAAACTAATTTTTATTGAGAAAATGAGAAGCTTATATAGCTTTACAAGAGGAAAACTTCCTAAACAAACCGAGGAGAGAAAGACTCTCTAGATCCAACAAAATAGGATCTATACACCAAAAAAAGGAAAAAGGTTTAGAAAATATCTCAATGGTGCCATAGAGATCTCAACCACACCCATGAATATCTCAACCATCCCCTGATACTAGGAAACTACAATGATACATAAACACTCATATTAGTTTCCTATTATAATATAAATGAAAAATAAAAGAACATATAAGCTCAAAATGTAAAATAAGCATTTTGTTCCCTATCATTCCTCCCAAACTAAGAAGCATTGGGCTCCAATACTTTCAAAGAAGAAGGAAAATATCTTTGCAGATGGTTTCAAGATATCCAATGAGCTTGATGTGGATACTAGCCTTGTTTGGAAACAAGGTAAGAAGTAGTAGAACCCCTATGAGTCTGGCGAGTCTTCTGGTAGAAAATCTAATCTACATCAAGCAAAGGTTGAAAACTAGGTACAATGTCTGTAGAATGACTAATCAGGACCTTTGTCTCCAAATTGAACTCATGATATGGTTTGATAAGATCCACATTGACCACGTCATGGATGCCTAAGAGACATGGAATATCAAGGTGGAAATAATTTTGAGACACTTGTTGAATGATTGATTAGGGGCCATATTGAATGAAAAATTCATTTGAATAGAGTTCAACACAAAGAAATATGTGAAAATAAGAATCTCTGACTAATTTTTATTGAGCAAATGAGCTTCAGCTTATATCGATTTACAAGAGGAAAAATACCTCAACAAATTGAGGAGAGAAAGACTCTTCAGATCCAACAAAATAGGATCTATACACCAAAACAATGAATAGGTTGAGAAAATATCTCAACTATGCCATGAAGATATCAACCATGCCCATGAAAGTATCAACCATCCCCTGATACTAGGAAACTACAATGCTACGTAAACATTCATATTAGTTTCCTATTACAATAGAAATCCAAATACAAGAACATATAATATCAAAATATAAACTAAGAATTTTATTCCTTATCAATGCAAGATTTTCTTTCCTCTTTACTTACATTTTCTCCATGCTCCACCTCCATCCCTTTTGCAATGTTCTTAGATGAGGGATGTCAGATGTAGACTCCTCATCTCTCACTATTACACATTACTTTGGTCACTCTGGTGATGTCTCTACAGTTATGTGTTTAGGCTCTCATAAGAACCTTTTTCCTGAGAAAAGTGACTTTTGTCTTCTTCTACAAAACATATTTTTAAGATGAGTTCGCAGGCTACATGTATTGTAGAGTGCGAGAAACCCTGATTCTTGTAGGCAACCCTATACTTGGAGTGTGAGATTTTCGCAGTCTGCTCTATAGGTAGGGTGCGAACCTGCTTCAAAGCTTAAAAGGAAGAGGAAGTTACGAAGGTTCTAGAAGAGGATCTTCTAGAAAATGAGTTGGCATTCGCATGGTTGGCATCCTACCGACTTCTCAGATTTAGTGGGATCATCCTCATCCCTTTAACCATCTCTCCTTCTCCTATATAATGAAATTTTTCTTAAGGAAGAGGTTAAGAAAGATTGAATAGAGACTCATAATTGTGTGAGGAATCCTATTTGAATTTATGCTTGAGGCCTCCATTTGTCCATCAAGCCACAATAGATCTTCTTCATGCAAGTGTGGAGCGAGTGTGTGTGTTGGAACGAAGGACCACCGAAAGGAAGCTTGCGACATCAAGGCAATCTGGTTGTATCTTCTGCTTTCATTTAATATAAATACAGTGGCATGTCCCTTTCCCATAAAATCACTCTTATTTTATTACATGACTCCTTGATCACATGTTTAGGTCTTCATTGAATATATTATTGTTNCCCATGAAAGTATCAACCATCCCCTGATACTAGGAAACTACAATGCTACGTAAACATTCATATTAGTTTCCTATTACAATAGAAATCCAAATACAAGAACATATAATATCAAAATATAAACTAAGAATTTTATTCCTTATCAATGCAAGATTTTCTTTCCTCTTTACTTACATTTTCTCCATGCTCCACCTCCATCCCTTTTGCAATGTTCTTAGATGAGGGATGTCAGATGTAGACTCCTCATCTCTCACTATTACACATTACTTTGGTCACTCTGGTGATGTCTCTACAGTTATGTGTTTAGGCTCTCATAAGAACCTTTTTCCTGAGAAAAGTGACTTTTGTCTTCTTCTACAAAACATATTTTTAAGATGAGTTCGCAGGCTACATGTATTGTAGAGTGCGAGAAACCCTGATTCTTGTAGGCAACCCTATACTTGGAGTGTGAGATTTTCGCAGTCTGCTCTATAGGTAGGGTGCGAACCTGCTTCAAAGCTTAAAAGGAAGAGGAAGTTACGAAGGTTCTAGAAGAGGATCTTCTAGAAAATGAGTTGGCATTCGCATGGTTGGCATCCTACCGACTTCTCAGATTTAGTGGGATCATCCTCATCCCTTTAACCATCTCTCCTTCTCCTATATAATGAAATTTTTCTTAAGGAAGAGGTTAAGAAAGATTGAATAGAGACTCATAATTGTGTGAGGAATCCTATTTGAATTTATGCTTGAGGCCTCCATTTGTCCATCAAGCCACAATAGATCTTCTTCATGCAAGTGTGGAGCGAGTGTGTGTGTTGGAACGAAGGACCACCGAAAGGAAGCTTGCGACATCAAGGCAATCTGGTTGTATCTTCTGCTTTCATTTAATATAAATACAGTGGCATGTCCCTTTCCCATAAAATCACTCTTATTTTATTACATGACTCCTTGATCACATGTTTAGGTCTTCATTGAATATATTATTGTTTCTTTCACCTTGGTTGATTTGTGTCGATGTAGATCCAATATCTCAAGGCTACCAAAGCGAAGCAGGGACAACGGAGACATAAGAAAACGATATCTAAAGGTATGTCATTTATTCTTTCTTCAATGATAAATTCAATGATTGCAACTTAGGGGAAGTGTCATGTCATGTCCTGTTTTGTTCTAGATCTAGGTGGATCTAGGGAGATCTGTTGATGTCTGCATATAGCGATTTATCCGATAACAAAATTGGCGAATCCACTAGGGATACGACTCATTTTGTGGTTTTTTGTTGGCCATTTTCTCTTAGCCTACTTTTTTTCATTGCCAACCAGTCTCTGAGTTTGTAGGAGACCCTTATAGATTCTCTGGACCTAGAATTTCACTCAAAATTTTTGTCCTTTTTCCAAATCTTTCCTTGATTACAAACCTTCTCGCACTTTACCTCTCTGTAGACTATGAGAATCATTGATGTTTTCACCCTACTGTTCAATCCAGTGCGACCTTCTTGCACCCTGCCAGTGTCTAGACTGCGAGAATCCCTAATTTTCACACTGTACACTACTACTAGGCTGCAAACTCATTTGTAAAAGTTTTGGATTAGGTCTTCTTGTCTTTTTGATGCCCAGATTTGTTTCCTTATGATCCAATAAGGATCCATAGAAGGTTAAGACAACTCAGAACACACAGAAGCAAATCAGAACGCTCAGAATGGCTTCAACAGACGACAAAACGACAAAAATTAAAAGTTCCTAAAACTCAGTGAAAATGGCATAATCATGAAGAGTACATCACAATCTTTCTAATGGTGCAAACGGCTCGTCAAACGGAGTTACGGATCAAAAGTTATAAGTGGTCAAAGTTTAGTCAAACTTGGTCAAACAAGAAAAGTCAAAGTGACACGTGGCACAACGGAGTTGGAAAGATGATGTGGCATGGAAGACACATGGGCATGTTCGGTGATGACACATGTCAACTTGATTGGCAAATCATATTATGACAAGTGGCAATTTTGGTGGACCAATTATATGGTGCCACGTGGCCCAATCATGGGCTGCCACATGGTACCCCTCCAATGGCTGGAATGTGCAAAAGATTATATGACTCCCCAAGAGTCAAACTCATGACCTCCAAACAGCCCAAAGGCGCCCCACACGTGGTAACCACTACACTGGATACCTTGTTTCTTGTGTGAAATATTGTTTAAATAATATTTAAGTTTAAACTTGAACTAAGGTGCCAAAGGGAGGGGCTAGGATTTTGGCCCAACCCCTGTTCACGTGTTATTGAACCATGTGACCGCACACCAATAAATTCCTCCCAACTATCCTTCAATATCCGCGCTCCATAACTATGTCACGAGTTTATATATGCCACGGGCTAAGAGTTTGGATAAGTGGGTTTTTAACAAACCACACTCATTAAAAGAGATGCCCTATGCCCTATTTTAATGGGGTTGTTTTTTATATTTGTTTATTATATGATATATTTAAACAATGGCTCAAACAAACCATGCCATGCTATTGGAACGAATGGCCTAGATGCTAAACAACCTTATCCAAGTAGTTTTTTAAAAAGGGGTTGTAATTAATTACTTTGTTATGTAAAGATGTTCCTTTTGGGTTATAAAAAAGGGGTTCATCTCTCAGGTAAGGGAGTTCTCATTACAAGTTGGAGAAGAACACTTGGTGATGAATTCTTTTGTATAGAGTTTTATGCTCATTTTTATTAGGAGGAGAACCAAGGGCGCACGTATGTATGGAAGAGGCACGAATTTTGAGACCGAGGCACGAAATCCGAGTTGAGATTTTTCTTGGGTCAAGAAGTGTTAGACTCAGATTGTGGCATAGAGACAATCATTTTTAGGTTAAACGACGCCACGAACGCAGTGGTGGTGTTATTTTTCTGATCTGAGCAAAGTTTCTATGGCTTAACTCCAGAACGAGGTATACTTATGTATTTTGCCCAATTTTTTTGTGGAGTTAATAAAAAGACCTACCCATTTGAGAGCAGGACCCGTAGACGTAGTCCACCAGGGATGAACTTCGTTATCAAGTTCTTTGTGTTCATATTGCATGATTGTGTCTCTTTCATTTTGAGCTTTTTCCTTCTTTATGGTGTACTTTTTTTTATGCTCATTTTATGCAATTCTTTAATAAGTCACCTAACGAAAAGATCCCGGATCACCTTACCTGGGAAGAACTTATTTTGCCAGTGTTTGACTGTTTCGTAACTTCAAATCTTGCAGTTGATTGGTTTTCGAAGATCGAAAACTCTTCTTACTCTTTTTCCCAATTTTTACTTCTCGACCTTTTGTCAACAAGGGTATAATCTCTGATTCTGAGATCCAAGTGCTTGTTTGGTCAAAAGCCTTTTATTGGATTAAAATTTGGGATTAATTGTCCTTTTAGATTGCTTGCTGCTTGGAAAGGTTTTTGGTCCATGTGCGTTTGAAGAGATTTTTTCTTGTCAATTTATTATTTTTTATCTCCATTGAAAGATCGATTTGGGTGTTGTTGAGTATTTTATTTTCATTGGTTTCTTACTTTTTCTTAGTTCCATCCCCATTTTTGGGTTTATAACAAAAAAAAAATAAAGTCTTTTTCTTTTAAGAAATCATTTATTCAGAAAATACTGGCGTTAAAGTATTGAAAGAGAACGAATAGTGAATTTACATTGTCAATGATGGTTTGGTACTACATTTCAAAAGAGATCATACATCATAGTTTCCATTGTTCCAGAAAACTCTTCTTTCCCTGGTGTAGATAGAATTCATCGAACGAAAATTTGTATCATTCATTTCTATTTACACATTGTTGGGTCAGAGTCTTACACAACATTGGTTTCATTTCCGTCTCCCTCTTGTGTAACAAACGACCTTTAATAATATTGTGCAACTTTAAAATTCAACTAGTAACATTTTCTAGGGCTCTTTTGCACCAACATTAGCTAGGCTAGAGATTTAGAATAGGTAGTGAGACACACTCTCCAAAGCACAAAACACACAATAGTATCTTGTGATAGGGAGTGTCGAATTCCATTTGCAACATTTTGTCCTGGGAAGCCCTTCTCACACAAGGGTCAAACCTGAGGTTGCATTGAGATTGATAGAGTTACTCACCCTGCTTTGTTAATCTCGGTGTAGAGATTGAACGTATTACAGGGGTCGCTTGAAGGTATACCCACAATGATGAGTGGAAGCCTCTCAAGTTGATTTCGGGCTAGATACCCTACCCTTGCGTGTGGATCAAACTGTCAATTGTTCCCCCAGGCATCATTGTTGTTTGTGGTAACTTTAGTATCCTATATTCTTAGCGTCTTAAACAAGGTGACTTTGGAGGGGTAAGTCTTCATGGTACCTGGAATTGACGTTGGCCAGACTCACTCGGGCTCCTTCGAGGGTATACCCACGATTATGTGTGGGAGCTTGCACCAGGGTGTAAGTCCGTTAAGCAAGTCGTCAACATAAATTTTCCACCCTAGACCAACCCCTTCTTGTCTTGATGTCGCAACGTTGGATTTCATCACCAACTAGTGACTTCGGAATAGGAAGGTCTTGTTTTCTTGGTTTTGATTCCTAGATTTTACTAGTGCGTGTTGTTTGTTCCCATAAGATTGGCCATAGAATTTCTTTCATGATATTTTAGCTTGATCACCATTGACACTCCATGTTGCTCATGTAGAATGAAAGGACTACCCCCATAAGATCTAGAAGGTTCTCAACCCTTTCCTACCAACTCACCGGAGGGCTCTCCTCAATAGAGTGAAGTCCAATATGTTGCCACTCCACGAGTGGAAGGAACTGAACCTTTAGACCAATTATGAATTATAGATTCCCTAGAGGGATTGCGACTTCCTCCTGACTCTGTGAGATGTATTGTTCGAGTGAATTCATCCAGAGATATTGTTGCTAAGTCTTCTGGATTACCAACTGGACCTTTCACAGGCCCTGAAGGTCAAGATCCTTTTTGGACTACTGGAATCTTTAGACGGGATCTCTTTGTCTCTGGAGCAAGCGTTGATATCACTGTCACACCTGAGCCACCTGAAACATATGATCCAGACGCGATACCTTTTACTACTACCTATTATTTCCCTGGTTCAGACGCTCAGCCAACCGACCATATCTTGACTATCCCCCTTCAAATGGCGCATTATACAATGGTCCCAGATACTATGAATATTCACATTGAGAATACGATGGCTAGCCAAGCCCCCATTGGCATGTCGCTTTCTCCCAGACTCACCCCGACGCTTCCTCCTGGATGTCACTTGTTGACTGATTCTATTCCCATTCCTACACAAATCCCATCCGGGACTCCTGGCATTTCCACTCCTTCTGGGCACCATCTTGTTCCTGGTTTTATTTCGACACTTCCTCGACCCCCTTCTAGAGGGTCTCTTCCATCCCTTATCGGAGGCACTAACCCTAGTGGCACCATTTAATCTTTCACACCTAATTACCAGATTCCTATTGGCGGGCATTTTCACCCTGGAGGTCAAATCCCAATTGGGACACAACCTCCAATTGGAGGGAAACCCCCACCTACCCCACCCACTAGACAGAACATACCTGCATACTTGGCCCAATATTGGAACTATCTTATCCAAAATAATCCTCAATCGACTGGGGAGGAACAACCTCAAACTACCTCTTTCATACCCCCTAGTACAGGCCAACCATATCTAGGTCCGTCCAATTCCATTTGGGGATTGAACGCTGGACCTAATGTCCCTGTTCAAGGGAACCGCCCTAACCAATACAACCTTATAAATTACATGCCTCCACAACAACAACCGAATATGCCTGGATCTTTACATTATATGAAAACTGCTTATGGTCCTACTGGTATACCTACGGGACTTCCTCTCCAAAGTCACCAGTACCCCCATGTGAATAGACAGTTGCCCTTCTTAGCCACCCTGGACCTCCCTGATCTATCTAGAATTTTAAACAATCCTATCTATCACTCTCCTCAATGGCCCGCCATACAGGCCAAGCTACCTTCTGACATTCTTAAGTTCGGTGGTAAGCCAGGAGAGGACCCAAACAATCATGTAATGACTTTCCACCTTTGGTGTTCATCGAACTCTTTGATGGATGACTCTATTCGATTACGTCTTTTTCAGCGAACTCTCACGGATTCCACCGCAAAGTGGTATATAGAATTTTCGTGAGGCTTCTTCACTGAATTTAACACCCTTGCCATGGATTTTCTCAACCACTACCAGTTATCAATCTGTTACGAAATGAGAACCAAAATTTTGATTTCTTTCAAACAAACTGTTAGCACTCTGTAATTTGCCCAAGGCTGAGAGGCAGTTACAGAGGCAACATCAGAACCGCTTCGAGTCTTGGATCTAGCCCTCCAAGACTCAGAGAGGGATCTCTCTGTATGATGTAGCTTTGTATGAAAATGATATTAGGCTAGGTAATGAGAACAATGGGTTTTGTTGTCAAAAGGGTTTATAAATTGGTTGAGACAGTTTACACATCCATTGGGCTATGGGGTCTGTAATTAATTAGGAATGAAATACAGCCAGAAATGCCAAAGAAATCCTTCACAAGGCGAGATAACACACTCACTGGATATTTAATAATTTAAATGATGATCAGAAGAAAAGACAAGGAAAATAACTCCAACTAACAAGCACTTAAGAATCTCTTAATTGAAGATATTTAGAAGATGAACATTGAAAACTTTAGAATCGGAAACAGGGTATCGGGGATAAATCCTGTAACATAACGCTATTCGTAAAGATTAGCTTCAGAAAAACAAGATGATTACAGAGAAGGAAAACATTTACCGAGAAATCACATCACCAGTAAACATGCGCAGGAATCCTGTAAAGTGCCTCTTTCATTAATGGCAGATCTATTCAAAAATGTTACAGCTTGGTAGCCATAGGGCGTGAAGATCCAACCCTTTTACATTAAAATCATCTCTATAAATAAGACATATCGTCCCCATCAAGTTTGGAAGTCGGTTTAACCGTCTTGGCCAAAAATAGCCACCACTCCCACAAAATCTAGGGTTTTCTGTTATGAAAAATGGACCGTTTGTCTGCGAAACAGGGGTCCGATCAAACGTGATTCTCTCTTCAATGAAGACACTTGGGCAAAAATTGAAAGATTTTATTGTATATGGACATGTGTTGGACAAAAACCTCTTTCGGTTTCACAAAATCCGTCCCCAGCTGGCCGTGACAGCTCCTGCAAAATCGAGACTGAAGCTGGAAATGGAAAAACTGGAAAAATAGGCCTCGAAGATGCCTTCGGCTCTCTCTTCTCGTGATCCCGTTGCAAAACCTGAAGGAGGGTTTTGTTCCACATCCTGTTTTGACCAAAAACCTCTCTCGGATTTTTAAAATCCATCCCCGTTTGCTCAGAATCTCCGCCGGAAGAAGACATGGTAACATAGGAAAAAA
>SNQJ01S0197495.1:4997-17284 GCA_010110895.2 Picea sitchensis | reverse complement strand
TTTTTAATATTTTGTGATTATTTATATTTTTTATTTCTTTTTGTCATTTTTAATTTATTTAATTGTTTTATTTTAATTTAAACTAACCCTAACTTCTAACTTAGTTGCTAACATAGGTTTTAACCTAATTAATAATTAACTAATTAATAAAAAGAATTAATTAATTATTAAATAGTCATTTATTTATTGATTTTGATCTAGACTAACTTTGCTAATTCTTTTGTTCATCCTAAGTCCATTTATGCAGGGATGGAAGGGGGGATAATGGAGGATGACGAAAGACAAGGGGGAGAGGGTGCAGTGTGTACGAAGGATGCAGCAGGGTGATGGAGGGTCGAGTGAAAAGAATGGAGGGAGGAAAACAGAATCACCTGAGCTATACTTCGTCACCGGGAGAGATGCCAAATCAACAGTCGAAGTATCGACTCGCCTATAATTATAGGACCCCTAACACAAACCAAAGCCACCCATATCTCTGATCACATTCATGAGTGGCGACGACGACGATGTCTCATCAAACTTGAGCTTCCTGATCAGTTATTGGCAGAGTGGTTCATGAAATCATTCGTGACATCACCATGGGTGGAGTTGTCACAGAAGAAAAGGTGATCACTCATGCTCAATACCTTGACCTCGTTTACTCACAAAGGGGTATTTTTTACGATTTTCTCCCTAACGCACCTCGTCCTTCTACTATTTCTACTTCAAATACTCCTATTGCTTCTCATGTAGATGATGGTGTGATTAGCACTTTCCATGCCCAACCCCACTCCACACAAGCCTCTACCACCAACCCCAAGTTCGCTGCTTCTAATGTTCAACATGCTTTGTCTCTTACTCCTCCCGCTGGTAAGACATCTGAGGTGAACTCTGTTCAATATACCCATGTCGGAAAGAATAAATCCAAAAGAGGGAAGCGTAAGAATAAACAGGATAAAAATAATCTTCAATCTGAGAAGACCAAAACACAACCTGTTGATGATAAGGATAAACGCAAACCCTGATACCCTTGTCTTATCTGTGGTGATGATCACTACACCAAGGATTATCCAAGACGTGCTGAGGTTACTAAGTTCCTTCAAGGGACCCCGAAACCACCCACTCTGGCCGTGTTGTTACAACCCTTCCCTTCTCAATAGCAGGCCCAATTGGTCATTCACGACCAACCCTCCCCCTCCACTACATCCTATGTCTTAATGTGTACAGGTGATTCAAAGAAGAATGACATCACACTTACCACTCAAGCCAAAGATTATTCTTCCTCCAAAGAGAAGGTTGATGAAATACCTCCTTCCTTGGTCCAACCGTCTCCATTGGCTCCACCTACCAATGGTACTCTTCATCTTGAATGATCGATCCTAGACACAGTTCTTCACCCTCCCCCGAAGGGTGTTGTTCGAAAATCTGCTTTCAATCCTCATGTGCGTGTTGTCCAAAACTACAGTATTGTAGAAGATCTGGACCAAGCACCATCCGCGATGTCAGCCCTCGAATTCCTTCGAAGTTGTCCCACACAACGAAAGGCACTGTTGAAAGATAACCCTACAGATACAAATTTAATAATTTTTGACTTGAAAGATCACATTCCAAGGTTACCCCCTCAACTCGCATTTCAAATACAAGTTATTGTCTTCGACAAGAACATTTGTAGAACAGTTATTGATGAGGGTGCCTCGATGTGTGTCAGGTATATTTCCTACTGGAAAGCCATCGATTCTCCTCCCTTAACCGAATCACACAATACGCTCAAAGTCTTCAATGGCTCTGGGTTTAAACCTTATGGTGTCCTCCCTTCATTGCCTATTACGTTAGAAGGAAAAACGGTCAATGTTGAAGTTGAGGTCTTTGATGCTCCTCTCAATTACAACCTTCTACTTGGTCGTAGCTTGATCGATTCCATGCGTGAAATTGTGTCCACTCTTTTCCGTGTCATACGTTTCCCACATCAAGGAAAAGTAATTATGGTGGATCAATTGGCCTTCTTTAACTCTGATACACGTACCAACAACGTACCTTTCATTGCGAAAACACCCCCTGGATATGCAAATGTCAGTGTGGGTCTTCTTAAATATTCCTCGTTGATGGGTAGTTTCCTCATTCAACCACCCGCTATTCCACATCCATCTGTCGCCTCGATAAACATGATTTCCACCTCTGTTCGAGAAACCCCTACGTCTTCTGACCCATGGATAGTACCCAACCTCGGTGATCATCTTTGCTATGGCGACCAAATGCATTTAAGTCCAGTCGAATATGCTTATCAAGCCATTCAATCAACAACCCTTTCTACCCCCTCTCTTGGTGATCTATCTCCGGATCCATTCCGTGACATTTTTCTTGCAGATGAGATGATTATGTCTATTATGTCCATGGAAGATACCCCTTGGGATGATGGACATCATCGTTCCATTATCTTCTTGGAACAACACACCATTGAGAGTTACCAATGGATCTCAACTCTGTCGAATGTTGTCATCATTTCTACCATTCCCGAGTCTACACACGATCTGTTCTACGAAGGGAACTTAAGTAATATCTCACCCACCATCCCCCTCGACATATCCATTAAACCTGGAGTTGTCGAAAATGTGCATATTGGAGCTTCGTGTTCCAATGATGAAGTGGTCACCTACAAATATATTTTTCAATAATTTTGTGATGTCTTCGCATGGAGCTATGAGGAAATTACGGGTATTGACCCCGACATTGTTGTACATGAGATTAAGACATACCCGGGCGCTAAACCCATCCGGCAATTCCTTCGTCTGGTCCACCCATGTAAAGAAGTTGCTATCAAGCTTGAAGTTGAGAAACTTCTTAAAGCTGGATTTATTTACCTTGTGGCTCTAACTGACTGGGTTTCCAATCTTGTTCTGGTTAACAAGAAACAAGGTACGATCCGCGTGTGTGTTGATTATAGGGATATTAACAAAGCTTTTCCTAAAGACAACTTTCCCATCCCCTTCATTTACCAGATCATCAATGATTGTGCCGGGAGTGAAATATTCTCTTTGATTCTCCGGATATAATCAAATCAACATCATACCCGTCGACCAACACAATACCGCGTTTATTTATCCTCGGGGAACTTTTGCATACCAGAAACTACCCTTTGGTTTAAAGAATTCTGGCGCAACTTTTCAACGTGCTATGTCTTATGCCTTTCATGATATAAATAACATTGTCCAACCATATCTCGATGACCTATCGATTCATTCCATGCACCATGTAGATCATCCCACACACCTCCAAAACATTTTCCTTCGATGTCGGTTTTACTGTATATGCTTAAACCCATACATATGTGTTTTTTGTGTAGAATCTGGATGACTTCTGGGCTTTATTGTTTCATGTCAAGGGATATGGGTAGATCCTTGAAGGTCAAGGTGATTCTCAATCTCCCTCCTCCTTCCTCACTTCACCAGCTACAATGTTTGCAAGGGAAGGCAAACTTTCTACATCATTTCATCCCAAACTATGTTGAGTTAACTCTTGGATTTACTCAACTGATCAAGAAAGGTTATGAGTTCATATGGGATACCACTACCAACAAAGATTTTGACGCTTTAAAACTGACTTTAACCTATACCCCACTACTTTTCCCACTCGATTACAGTCGTGATTATTTCTTATATCTCGCAGCCTCGGACTATACCATTGCTATGGTTCTAGTCTAGGAGAATGATTCTCATGACGAACATGTCATTTATTATTTGAGTCGGAGTCTTACGGCTACCGAAACCAAATATTTACATGTTGAAAAACTGGCCTTGGCCGCCGTCCAAGATGCTCAACGTTTCTGACACTATATCCTTTTATGCAAGACTACTATGATTTCCAACTGCAACCCTATGCAACACATTCTTACATGCCAATTGCTAGGGGCCAAATACTCCAAATGGATCATAATACTCCAGGAGTTTGACTTAGAATTCGAACGCACTAAGTCCAAGGAATCCTTCGTGTTTGCTGAATTGATATGTGACCTTCCCTATTCTGAGACAGAAAATGTAGCAGAGGATTCATTACTTGATGAATCCCTTTTTCTGATCAGTTCCGATGACCTTTGGTATGGGGATATCATTATATATCTCCAGATCTAGACTTTTTGACCTGATTTGTCTTGCACTAACCGCCGTCACATATGTTACCAAGCCTGTCAGTATATTATCCTCGATGATACTCTGTATCATTGTGGGATTCACTCCATTTTTCAACCATGCCTCACATTTGACAAAGCCGAGAAAGCCTTGAATGACTGTCATTCTGGAGCATGTGGTGGGAACATGTCTGGATATGCTACTGCCCAGAAGATCTTACGAGCTGGGTATTTTTGGCCTTCTTTATTCAACGATTGTATTATCGCTATCCAAAAATGCCACGCTTGCCAAACCTACAACAACAAATTAAAATCACACCCTGTAGTCTCCGTTGGACCTTTTGTGAAATGGGGTATTGATTTCATGACATGTCACCCTCACATGGCTAGGGGGCATGGATACATTATTGTAGTTGTAGATTATTTTACGAAATGGGCCGAGGCGATGCCTACATTCGAAAATGCTAGAAAGACTGCAACACTATTCATATTCAATCACATCATTGCTCGGTTTGGTGTTCCTCAAGCTATCGTTACTGATCACGGTAGCCACTTTAGAAACTTCATGATGTCATAACTCACCGAAAAGTTGGGTCTTCGCCATGAAAACTCAACACCCTATTACCCATAGACCAATGGCCAGGTTGAATCAATAAACAAATTCCTCATTACCATGCTTCGATGAATGATAGGGATTCACAAAACAAGTTGGCACACGATGTTGTTTTCAGCATTGTGGGCTTACCAGACATCCGTTAAGTCTGCTACCGACTTTACACCTTTCCAGTTAGTTTAAGGTCTAGAAACCATCTTACCAATTGAATGTGAGATACCATCTCTAAAGCTAGCCATTGAACTTCTCCTGAACACTTCTGCTAAAGAAGAACGTCTGTTGTATCTTATGCAACTAGACGAAACTCGTTGCGATGCCACCCTAGTTATAGAAACCCAGAAGAAACATGTCAAAGACCAATACGACAAACATGTCAAGCCATGTGTTTTCTCTGAAGGTGATCTGGTTCTCCTTTATGAATAAGATCGAGATGTGCTAGGAGCCAAAAAATTTGAGGCTATGTGGTGATGTCCTTATATCGACAGACGAGTGTTGGAGAAAGGAGCCTACAAGTTAGTGGACTACGACGGTATCCCTTTGAGTGAACCCCAAAATGGGATTTATTTAAAGAAGTACTATGCTTAGATCATCTGTGCATGATTTCTTGTATTTTATTGTATCCTACTTTTTGTGTGCTACTTTAGTGTGTCTTTTTGTTATTTGGTTTCTTCCCTCGACTGCTTACCTTGCGTTGTTCTTGGTTTCCAGATGTTGGAGTCTTTTCTACCCCACATTGGCTTCGCCGATGGTGCTAGTTGTAGTACTCAGAACCTTGCTTCTGTTGCATGGGAAATTTATGCACCTACAAATGAACTTATCAGTCTACAAGGTGTTTGCCTCAGTCGTGCAACCAATAATATCGTAGAATATAGCGTCGTCATCGAGTTGTTGACTAATGCTATTTCTCTTGGTATCTGCCGCCTGGTTATATGACTTGATTCTCATCTAGTAGTGCTATAGTTAAGTAATGTCTATGCTATCCGAAGTCCTACTTTATTGTGGGTATATCTATGAATTTGCCTCTTTGAACATCATTTTGATTATATCGAATATCAACACATTCCTAGATGTCTAAATACATTGACTAATGCTTTAGCTAATTATGTGTTAGAGAGATATCTAAGACTTTTATAAAACCAATCACACATCACATGTATTATACAAAACAAAATAAACAGGTAGAAGCCACATACATATATATAACGATCAAAAGTTTTACAAAACGTTTTTTCCCAAGGACCAAAATATCAAAATATATGAAGCCCATGGCTTCTACAAATTAGCATCACGGATAACGCTCATGGTAACATACAATTTCTCGGGCTACCCTACAGAGAAGTCGACTAAGAGACTCAGACACGGCCACAGTATGCCACTGATAGTGCCTTGGGATCTCCCCAATAGCGATGTCTGAGACATCTGTAGTCAGTCCCTCTAAGTTCTGTTCAATTGCCTCATAGTCCTCAGCATCCCATCTTGCTACTAGAGCCACTTCTCCTCATCTCTAAATGGGAGACATTCTTGGAGGTTGATACGGCCCCACATTTGTGTCGTCAAAAGAAATTTTTGATTAGTCCTTGGATCAAAGACATAAAAACATTTTATATAATAAAATTAGCAAAAAACATTAAAAAAGAACAAAATGTGTACTTCTTACCTAATTCACCCCACTGAGCATCCTCAGGAAGAAATAAATCCAGATCTCCTTGGAAATCCAAGCCAGCATATGCATAGTCATCAATCATCAGCATCTAGGGCCTCAACTAGTCAAAAAATGAATCATTATATTTTATTATATGTCCTGCTACATGTCGAGCCATAAGGTTACACCACCTCAGCATCCTCGGATCCTGTGGGGCTGGTAAACCCCAATATACCTGTAGACGTAGCAGTGGGACCCTCTCAAGGAAGAATGACACCAAAAGTGACGCATACCTGAACTGCTTCAAGTTACCCCTTTTGCACTTTGTCAGTTGCCTCTTCATACTGCGGAGAGACACGTTCGACCAGTTGAAAACCCGAGGCTCTATGCACTCTATTGCATATTGGAAATAACTCTGGAGAGCCATGTATGAAGTAGTGTTCCCGGCCATGCATTCAATGGTAAACAAGATAGTCTGCAAGATCAAATTTTGGACACCCTAGATGGTGACCTTACCGTTGCTTCTCTCCGTCTCGAGAACACAATATTGGTGAACATACTCGCGCATAGGAAGTCCACTGCCTCTACCTCCGGTCAGAGTAGCATGGTATCCACGTCATGACAACCCCATCATAAATAAGATATCCTCGATATCTAGTGTAAGTGTGTGGACCCCTACATAAAATACCTGTTGATCCACATCCCACATGTGGACCAGGTACTCTAACAACCTGAGTTGGGCTCTCATGCCCGGGATCCTAAAAAATTTTAAGAGCCCACATTCCCGGAGGGCAACAACTGTACCTGGATCATTTCTGGCAATGGCATCATCCTCCTCGTGTTCTCTTTCCCTCCATTCCAACATTGTAATGATCAATACCTGCAATGGAGCCATGAGAAAGAAGTTAACAACTTGATTTAACCTCTTGCATAAATTTTTATTGAGTAAAAACATGCATGGAAATCCATTTTTCGGTCCTTCGTAGGTGAAGCTTGCACACAACGTGAGATTCTCGCAGGTGCACTGAAGCTCACCTGTGAGAACCTTAGGTTCTCATAGGTCCTGAATGGCCCACCTGCGAGAATGCCTGAGCGTACCCACCGGACCCAAAATGGACTCAAACACTTAAATTTTCCAATAAAAATCAATTTTAATCCATGAAAAAGTTGAAGGATCAAGAGATTACCTCGTTGGACGAAACTGTTTGCTAAATGACCACTTATACCTCTCGCAATCGAGCGAAGAAATTTTAAAAAAAAAGAGGTGTGTTGGACAAGTTTTTGACAAAGTAACAATGAAATGGTAAAAAGGGCTTTTCACCCATATTTATTCACTTTTTTACTATTTCTCATTGATTTTTATATTATTTTGCTTAAAAATCTAATACCCTAATGGTCTTGTGAGTATGGTTTTTCGCAGATAGATGACCTAGAAGCCCTCATGACGGTGTACGAGTATTTTTTCTTTTTCGTCACATGTACGAATACCTTTTTAGGGTTTTGTAGGAAAAACCTCGAGCTCAGTCTTCATTCGTTCTTGTGCTCCAAAATACATGAGAATGAAACTGAGTATACTTTTCTCGTCTTTTCGTACTCATCATGGTAACACGAAAACAACTAAAATAAGGGTGTATCCTTTAAGCTCTTTTCATGCTCCATAAAAACGAAAATATTTCCAAGCGATCTTGCTCTTTTCATGCTCGTAAAAGTATTTGAAGAAAACATTCGGTGAGAAATAGCTTATCACTTTTTTGGTCTCATCAAACTAATTTACGAAAAAGGAACTGAGAGAGTTCTCTTTAAGCATTTTTCAGACTCTCAAAACATGAAAAACCCCTGAGTTTTCTATCTTTGGACTCGTTAAACAAACATCGAAAGGCCCTTTATGGGAACAAACCACTCCTTCCTAGGGTTCGTTAAATATACTCCGAGGGACTCGTCCAAAGGATGAGCTTACATCAACAAGCCTATGTTATCCTCCTCAAGATTGTGTAAAAATAAAGAGGTACTCGCCAAAAATGGTGGGGGAAATTTTGGGAAAGGGATGTGTTTTGGTATTTCTATTAATGGCAGTAAGCGTCGCTCTTGAACATGACACCCCCTATTCATCATTTGAATCCAGGTTGGGAAATCCATTTGTCTCTCGTCTGACTTACTACAAGGTCATATTTTGGGACATCTTTGAGTCAATGTTGCCAAGACCATTGTCATATCGTTCATATGTTCAAGAGAAGTCCAAACAATCCCTCCATTGAGTCGGCCATTTGTAGTTGTCAATTCTTACCATGTCGGCCTTCCCTGTGTCTATTTCAAATCATTTTCATACTTTGACGTACCCTAAAAATCTGTTACTTATTTTGTGTCATTGATGGGGAATACATCAAGGCCCTCCTGTGATGAGTCTTTTTCCATCAAATCCAACTCACTATCCAGGAATAAGGCTTAGAAATCATTTAGTACCTTAGAACCTGCATTCCTTAATGGTAGGTCTCTTCACTTTCGACAATGGATTCACATCATTGGTCCCTGATTGAGAGATTTTGTTGAGTGTTCGACTTCGACTCATTTATTCACATTCATTCGGATTGTACTTAGGTACCTTGGGAGTCATTGACATCAATGGTTATTTCCCTCGCACTTGTTAATGGTTTTCATCAATGACCAGTAATCGAGTGGTTTCTACCATGTTCGACTTCAACACATGTAATCACATGGCTAGATTCGTACTTTCAGACGACGAGATTGAAGACCCCGGGTCTCATCTTTTTGGCCCAGATTGCACTGGAGTATTTATGATTTGTATTGACACATAGATCCACTTTGTATGTCATGTGGCTATGTCCTAATCTGAGTCTTCTAACACATAGATCCACAGTGTATTCCTGGTGGCTATGTAGCATTTTGACGGCATGGATCCACGGTGTATGATTGGTGGCCATGGCCTACATTTATGATTTCATTCATTTATGTTCTGAGCATGGGAATGCCTACCTCAGAAATGGTATTATATTTTGCAGATGCTTGATTGTTTGCAGGTTTTTGATTAGGTGCGATCCTTGTTTCTGACACACACAACCATTTTACAAAGTATTTTGGTTGTCACGAGTTCCAACCTCATACTTTGGGGGGCACTCTATTACACATTATTTTGGTCACTCTGGTGATGTCTCTACAATTATGTGTTCAGGCTCTTATAAGGACCTTTTGCCCGAGAAAAGTGACTTTTGTCTTCTTCTACAAAACATATTTTTACGATGATTTCACAGGCTACATGTATTGTAGAGTGCGAGAAACCTTGATTCTCGTAGGAAACCCTATACTTGGACTGCAAGATGTTCACAGTCTACTCTATAGGTAGGGTGAGAACCTGCTTCAAAGCTTAAAAGGAAGAGGAAGTTATGAAGGTTCTAGAAGAGGATCTTCTAGAAAATGAGTTGGCATTCACATGGTTGGCATCCTATTGACCTCTCGGATTTAGTGGGATCATCCTCATCCCTTTAACCATCTCTCCTTCTCCTATATAATAAAAGGTTTCTCAAGGAAGAGATTAAGCAATATTGAATAGATAATTGATGAAAGAATAGACTCAGAATTGTGTGAGGAGTCCTCTTGGAATTGATGCTTGAGGCCTCCATTTGTCCATCAAGCCACAACGGATCTTCTTCATGCAAGTGTGGAGTGAGTGTGTGTGTTGGAATGAAGGACCACCGAAAGGAAGCTTGTGACATCAAGGCAATCTGGTTGTATCTTCTGCTTTCATTTAATATACATATAGTGGCATGTCCCTTTCCCATAAAATCACTCTTATTTTATTACATGAATCCTTGATCACATGTTTAGGTCTTCATTGAATATATTATTGTTACTTTCACCTTGGTCAATTTGTGTCGATGTAGATCTGATATCTCAAGGCTACCAAAGCGAAGCAGGGACAACAGAGACATAAGGAAGCGATATCTAAAGGTATGTCATTTAGTCATTCTTCAATGACAAATTCAATGATTGCAACTTAGGGGAAGTGTCATGTCCTGTCCTGTTTTGTTCTAGATCTAGGTGGATCTAGGGAGATCTGTTAATGTCCGCATATACCGATTTATCCGATAACACTCACCCAATTGAAAAGTCTTTGTTTTCTTCATTTGGATTTAGAGGATCCCATGACTTAAGTTGGATGATAATGTGGGATGTGGGGTGTTTCTACCTCTTATTTTTCTCCCCTACTTTACATTTGATTGTCCATGTTTCTTTATAATAACAATTTGCAAAATTATCAAAGGTCAACCTACTTCATTTTGAAGATTGTTTATCAGTCCATATTTTAAATTTATTCAAGCCAAGATCTTCTCACACCCGTAGTTGTCTTATTTTCATAACTTGAAAATAAATTGGACTATGAGTCAATTCATAAACAATTAAAATTGTACTACAAAAGAAGAAGTTGGATACACATAGCTGTAAGCATTCAACAAAATTGAAAATTATTTTGATTGATGTGATATTGTTGGATTCCAAAGGATGTTCTTGGATTAGATTCCTTTAGTTAAAATTTGATAACATCTTTCTCATGGGGTTGTTGATAAATAAACAACCATTGGTTGACTAATTTTATTCCTTCTTTTACTTTCTCCATATTTCATTCTACGACCATATTTATCTCGTCTATCTTCTTCATCTTTTGCTTCCTCTCCTAGTATGTTCTCACCACATCTTCTACTTCATGTTGTAACTCAATACCAATGGGCTTCAATACCTCCCTTATCCCATCTTATGATTTACCACTTAAGCTCCTATAATATCCTCTCCACTTTAATATATGCGTTGCAACTCTTCTACTATAGGCTGCTCCTTATCTCCAAGGTTCTTCACCTCGAGATTCTTCTCTAACTCAATCTCCTCATTGTAATTCTCCTAAAATTATTGGAATACTGAGAAGGGGGGGGAGGGTGAATCAGTATGAGTACATTTTACCACTTTCAACAACAATATATAAACTTCAACATTATCAACAACATTCAATAGTTTATCACTTATGCATTCAGTATATTATTTCATCATAAACAATATCATTCATTAGTGCATAACAAACAACCACAGATACATAGTACACCAGAATTTACATGGAAACCCAAAAGGGAGAAAACCACAAAATTATTTCTTATATATATCAATATTACATTCATAGGAAGCACCAACTTCCCAACTATCCAGCACCAACTAAAAGGAGGCTCCAACCCCCTATTTACAAGATCCAACTGGAAGGAATTTACAAATCACTGAATTCTCCAGCTACAAATGGAAGGAGGCTCCAACCCCCTAGTTTACAGGATCGAACCTGAGGGAATATCCAAGTCCTTATATTCTTCTACTCCAACTGGAAGGATGCTATGACCCCTTGATTTACAGGCTCCAACCTGAAGGAATCTCCAACTCCATATATTCTCTTACTCCAACTGGAAGTAGGATATGACCCCATGATTTATAGTATCCAACCTGAAGAAATCTCCAACTCTCTGTGTTCTCCAGCACCAACCAGAAGGGGGTTACTATTATCGGACAAATCGGTAGGTGCAGACACTAACTAATCTCTCTAGATCCACCTAGATCTAGAACAAAACACACCAGAACATGACGCTTTCCTTAAGTTTTAGATATTGAATTTACTAACTAAAGAGGGATAGGTGACATACCATTTAAATGTCGCTTCCTCACACTATCGCCATCTTAGCTCTGTTCCAACACTCATACAATGATGATCCTATAAAATAATGCAACTAACCAAAGTGATAGTAGTAGCATAAACTCAATATAAACCTATGTATGTGATCAAGGAATCATACAATAAAACACAACAAGATTTATAGGAAAGAATCATATTACTGTATCATATTAAATATGAAAGAGAGATTACAACCATGGCCTTGATGTCGTAAGGT
>SNQJ01S0197493.1:0-17284 GCA_010110895.2 Picea sitchensis | reverse complement strand
CTCTTGTCCTTGAGTTTAAGCCTTCCAAGCTATTAGTCTCACCTCAATTGACTCCATTAACCCAAGGCACTAGTCTAGAAACCTTTTTTGAGCTTGTTTATGCCTTAAACTCTCTTTCAAACTACCTTTAAATTGAAACCCTAACTAACCTAACGTCTAACCCTAGCTAATTTTGAACTAACCCTAATGAGATGACGTTTTGCTGATTTTAAACTTGTGCTTGGATAGAAAGGTGCGGCTTAGTCATCTCATCATAGCCATAGAGGTTTTTTACAAGTTTTCATTGGTTGATTGTCAAAACATCCACTTCTTGGCTAGCTAACCCTAAAACTGCAACAGAATTTATATAGGTGACGTCACACCTTTTAGATCTCTTGTTTGGCATGCAACGTTGTGACATTTATCATCTATCTTGATAGACATTGAGTTATTAATTGCATCTGCAAGCTGATTTGCTAAAACGTTCCATCTCAATTGTCTCAATTTTGATCTAAAAATAAGGCTGACGTCATCATCACTGCAGCAACAATATATAGTGACGCAGCAACATTATATATATGAGCTAATTTGAGATATTTATTGCATTGATATATGATGCAAGGTTTAATTATGAATATTGAATGCTCATTATCTCTTAAGCTTTATTGAAAGTAATAAGTCATGCTTTATTTAAGCCATCGATGACTTCATCAATAGCATAATCATTTTGCTCATATATATTAGAGGGATAGTCATTGATATTATGAAGTACTAATAGCAAGCACATATTCCTAGTTATTTGTCTTGTCATAAAGCGGGTGCTGCCATTAGGTGGAAGTTTTTGACTATCATTTTGGCAGTAATCAGTGAAAGGGAACTTCTTTGACTTGATCCATTACCAGCCCTTCTTTAACTGATTGCCTTAGGGATGTCTCCTTTGGACTAGCCCTCCTAAATAAACTTCATCGAGGGTGACGATTATAGATTGGGGGTTTTAAGCCTTGACTCAAGCTATCAAACCCCTCCCTACAAGCCAGGTCGATATATGGTAAGAAAAAGTCAATGAACAATGTTTGTTTGGAATTAGGCATGAAACTTACCTATACGGTCTGCACTAGGACAAAATTATCACTCCGCGCACATGCCAATCACGCCAGCTAACTAGTCCAAACCAAAAGCACCCAAAAGAAACAGTTTTCTCACCAATGAAACAATATATTTATTTTTCATAGAATTTGCTCTCTTATTTATGGTTCTATTACCTTTGCAGATTGGGTTGAAAATATTTCATGTTATTAGATTATGAATTTCCGCGCCTCCAACCAAAGTCGAGGGACTTTGGTAGGATCTGACCCTCCCTTCTCTTCCGACCTGTTACTCGATAGGTACCACTTCCGGAACATACTTTCCATGTTTTCTTGCGCGATTCATTTCTTTACCTAAATGTCTCAATATCAATTTTATCAGCCGGACCATTAGTCATTGAAGCTGGTCCAGCTTTAACGGCTTGAACCCGAACGAACCGAGAAAAAATGGGACCAAAACGGTTGACCAAAAAATACATAAAATATTAATTTTGGAAAACAAACATATATATATATATATATAGGCATGATTATATAGATCCAAACCATTGTACATAAATATACAAAGTTTCTCATATGTATATATAGCAGGGTGCATATAACCAAAGAATAGCACCAAGTGCAATCCATCTATAATACATCAACAAAATGGGCGTATCTAAGAACTTTAAAAAAAAAATCATACAACAAAATAACGCATCAACAAAATCAGTTATATTGGGATCTCATGCGTCGTTATCACCCTCTAAGGTATTAATAAGATGAAATAACATGCAATCAATGATTTGCCCAGGTGAATGGTACGTGCAATGGGGTAATGACGGAATTCAACAATCAATATATCATATCGAGGTGGTACATAGAGGCTTGATGCTCTTGTCTCCGGTTCTATATACCCTCCACATAACGGGGAATACATTGCAAAACTCTACAATCCACATCAATCCACGAAAAGTCTGAATTTTAAATGGGATCTAAAATTCTACTTTCTCCACATGAAATCAATGAGGTTGGAACTTGGAACCACTCTCGAACATCCAGAAACAATTAGGTTTCACGGTCCCTGTAGTTAGAGTGACCTTGTACAAAACCGGTCGGAGTTCGTACAAATCATTCGATTCAGTTTCTTAGGGCGGTTTTGTATAGAAGCCGGTCAGTTCAATCTGGAACCAACAGGTTCAATGTAAGCGAATAGCAGGTATGAAACCTTAGGCGGACCCCGAATTATTACGAAAACAATCTGACCAGCCAGTTTTGCCTTTTCTGGTCTGGTTCTAATAACACTGATAAAATCAACAATCTACAAATGGCCAACCTGCCAAGTAGTTCCAAACCAATACAACTAAATCCCATCGGTTTCCTCACCAGTAAAACCTGCCATGTTTCTTTAGGTTTGCTAGAATGATATGTTATTTTTATTACAAATTTTGCTCTCTTATTTACTATTCTCATTACATTGGCATTGAAAAATGTATTTTTATAATAGAACTGTAACATCTTCCACTGCCTCCAACCTAGTAGCTCGTATGCTATTACCTACTACGCTTTTGGTCCATAAACTATAAGGCTGAGGTATGGCTATATTGTCACAATAGATACTGGGTTTAAATTTTGATTTGTTATTCAATTTGTGTTAATTTCCCATGTGCTCTAACTAACTTGTTACCATTGTGTAATTCAATGATGAATGCAAACAGGCAATAGTACAATCAGTCTACACTCGCACAAAAGAACACAAGTTTTACCCTAGAAATCCGTGAGAAAACCAGCATCAAATAGAGGCTTTGCTCAGTTATTTATGAGTTTCTTGGAATGATAGATTACAAAGGCTCAAAGGAGAAAAGAATTACCACGTGCGGGATTGTAGACTACAACAACAAACTACTTCTTCCCTTTGTCTTTGTCATCAATCTTCTCCCAAGACAAGAGATAGCCATCGAACACCAGACTAGCTTTAGCTCTTTTCTTTTGCTTGAGAACGTCTTTGAGAATGAGGATCAGCAATCGGACTCCAAACTAGATTCAATCCTCTTTGGATCTGTCTATATCTATCCTTGATTTGAAGAACTCATTTGATCACTTACTAGAACTCCAATGAACCAAGAATTCTAAATATCTAAACCAAACCAACTCAGAGTTGTGTCTATTGTTTTGGTGGGAGAAGGATCCTTAGTCCAGTTCATTGTTAACTGGCAGATTCACTCTTACTGTGGACTCCAACCAGGAACACTATATTCTCCTCTAGAATTTGCAGCTCTCCTGGACATCTTTCAACAGCTTCCCTTTGTTGGAATCTTTGCACCATGTCTACTCCATTCTTCAGAGCATCAAGACCTCTTCTACTTTAGCAGCTATGAGGCCATCTACACTTCATTTTCTAGATTCGTGTATAGGTCCAGTAATTTGCCTCTCTAGTCTAGATCTGGTTGTTATCTATCTAATTAGTTCTACAGCAGCATCAACTCAAAAAGATAGACCGATCCCATATACCAATTCTTCTGCCCATTGATTCCTTCATGGGAAATTGATTCCTTCAATGAGGCAATTTGAATCACCCCTGCTTCTTGTTGTTGACAATTGCTATAGGATGCAAAATCGATTCCTCTAATAGCCAGTCGATGGGATAAAGCATGGGAAAGACTCAATTTCTTCAAGCATGGAAGAATCAATATCTACCCATGCAAATTGACCTCTATCAAGCATGTCCATTTCTTTAAAAAGGAAAATGATAGCGTCAAAAATAAAATCCCCCTTCAATCATTGAACGGAAAGTTTATAGATATCCTTGATGTGTAATCTTCCTTCCTTTCAATCAGTGTGTCCTCCCTTCATGCTAATCATTGTGGTTTGCTTTGTTTCCATTGTTGCAATCAATCATCACATGGATTTGAACTTGCTCAAAGACCCATAGAATGGATCTACCATCCGGCTGCCACTACACAATGGAATTTCCCTTGCCTTAAACAAATGAATCAGGCTCTCTTAACATAAAGGTATCACATTGTTTATAAATAAAGGATTTTTCCATTGAACAAAGCTTAATCACCTTGTAAATGAAGGTAAGTGTTGTCTTTAAAATGAATGCATCAACCCTGGAACAATAACAACATCCGGCTCAAAAAAGCACTAACCTCCAAATGAAACAAAGCAATTGGTGTTTTACATTTGAAGACCTCAGACTAATTCCAACGATACTTTTTACTCAAAAACTTCATGAGACTTAGATTAAACATGGAAGACTTGTCCTAGATCCATATCAAATCAACTTTTGACATCAACATCTTTAACCGCTTCCAACCAACTTAGCACTTTGTGTGCTATTGCCTCTAGGCTCAACAACTTTTGAGGTTAACAAATAATAGGCCCAACCAACTTAGTAGTTTGTGTTATTACCCCTACCACTTATGTAATCAACGTAAATTTGCACTATCAATTTGATTAAGCCTTTTATTTACAAACTTGATCATTGATTTGGTGGTGTGGACCATAGAGAATAAGTAGCTCCACACTTGATGATTAAGCATTAACCTAAAACTTGTTCATAAATACAAGTTGATATGACCTTTGGTTTCATCTCTTAAGAGGTATGAATGACTCTCCCTATTCACCTATGACTCTTCATATTTCTCTAAATAATATTTACAATAATTTACAAAGCACCTCAATCCTTAAGGATTAGGTATCTAACATTCTAACTTGAAGGGGTGTTTGTGAGTCAAAGAATCACTTTGAACTTCTCAAAATTTTCTCTTCTAGGTTTGGTGAAGATATACGCAATTTGCTCATTTGTGAAACAATGTCTCAATTGAATAGACTTGGCCTTCATGATGTCGGCTTGGATGATACTTTGTGTTGGTACTTTATTGATCATGGAATCTATGGTTCTTGGCCAACTTGATTGCAAAAATATTGTCAACTAGAGGTAGAGTTCACTGTTTCTCAGTAAAATCTTCAGAGTATTTTTGAGCCACACAATCTCCTTTGATGCTTGCGATACCATATTACGCCTCTGTTGTGGAATCACATGGGAAACACAGACTTATTGTTTTGTGAACCTCTAGAGACCGTGCGATCCAGGAACTGTGGATAGCTGAGATGACCTCATTTCCTTATGCCAAAAGTATGAATCAAAATATCTCCAATCATGTGAAGTCATCCACCTTTCCGGTAGATCAATGTCCTTCACTAGGATTTTGCATGAACACGGAAAGAATCCCAACAACAAATAAAATATTGATGCGGTGGTGGTTAGGTGAATGAACTTCCACAAGTTGTTTGTACTTGGTTCCATCCTCAAATTCATTCCCTTCTTTTGATGTAGGTTTCAAATTCTGTTCCATTGTAGTAGAAACAAGAATGCACTCAACCATGCCAAATTTGTTCAACAATTCTCCAATGTATTTTTTTTGGGAGATAAATATGTACTTTGGATTATGAATCACTTCAATGCACAAGTAGTAATGAAGATATCCCAAATATGTCATCACAAATCCTTTCTTCAACTCTTCCTTTATGGATGAAATATAGCTTTCATTCTTCCCCTAATCAGCGGATCATTCATACTGCAAATATACCACCGGTTTCCGCAAAATTTCTTGTGAGTTGCATGCGTCAAGATTAAAGTTACTTTAAATTCAATTTCGGAGATGCTTTCAGGTTAATTTGCTCATACCATTCCATGGGTTCTTGTTTCAATCCATATAAGGGTTTGATGAGTTTACATACTTTTTTGTTCTTGTCCCTTCACAAAAAAAAAAAAAACCTTTTGGCTGAGACATGATGACATTTTATTTCAAGTCTCCATTCAAAAGTGAATCACATCCATTTGATGTTTCCAATATTTTGTGTTGTTAGACCAAATGGAAATTATGGTATCCCATTGTAATTCTTAAGAGGAAAAAAGCCTCCTCATAATCAATACCTTCTTTTCGTGCAGTCCCTTTTGCCGACCTAAAACTTTATTCTTGTCAGTGAGCCATCGATTTGTGGCTAGAGACCTTACATAATTGGTTTGATTCCAAATGGAGGACCCACCAACTTCCATGTCCCATTATTCATGAGAGAACATCATTCTTCTCATCATTGGCTTATTTCCTTTTCATCATGAGCGAGCTTCTTCATGGAAATTGTTCAAAGTTAGATACATAAATTCAATTCACAATCCTTCATAGAATATCATTGACATCCACTAAATTTGAATTATCTACATCACCTCCATCTTCTCTTGTAGAACATTTGGTTCTTGTCTTTACAACTTCATCGGGATGAACACTTTCAAGAGTCTTCGCAAACACCTTTGGTGGACCCTTATGAGATTGACCTGGGTTTGCTTGTGAATGAGGCGATGTTGAATTTCCATCAAGGTTCAACCTTTTAATCCTCTCAATTACATCATTCAAATGAACTTCAGGTTCTAATAAGTGGTTGGAACTTCTTCATGAAGGGGAGATAGTGCTTCAAAAGTAGATTCCAGATATTAATCCAAGATAGAGATTCCCCCCTTCAATATGTGGAATATAATCATCAAACTCATGATATTCCTTTACAAGGGTGAATCTATCTAGACGATCAAATTCTTTCGTGATCTTGTCATTGTTGATTTACAGTTCTATAGAAGTGCCATCTAAGGTGCGTGTGACCTTGTAATTATGGCTCTAAGTTCCTCAACATTTTGGCTATCTTCTTTCTTTACATTTTGGGACAACCAAGCATCATCAATACTACGCTCAATGTTTTATAGGTTGGGTGCTCTTTTAAGGTGCCCTTACAGAGTGTTTTCTTGTCACAATATTAGCATGCAATATAACTTAAAACCTGTAACACTACCTCTAAGATCTTAGTTTTGAAATGTTGATCTACACTGCAACATTTAAATTTGACGCATGTATTTTTGGTCAACATGACCTGGATAGCTTAGGAAACAGTTTGGGATATGTATATATATTGATTAAAATGAAGTGCAACGTAACCAATGCAATCTGATAGGAACTTGTATACCTTAAAAGCTCCTCAGGACATTTGGCCAGTCTGGGAAGAAAGAGCTAAAAGCTGTAGTGCCTCTCCACAACATTTTCAGAGGCCCAGGCCCAGAGCCCAAAGCTCTCTGTCGATGAAGAAACCCTCCACGGAATGTCCTCTCCACATCTTGCCCCTCTCAACAGCCTTCAGAACAAAACCTCAATGAGGTTTCTCTGCCGGGTGACAGTCATCTCAGCTCGTAAGCCCCTCTTGCTTAAATCTCAGTCAGAAAATAAAGCGATCCCACAGCGAAAGTCTCTCTCCATAGAAACTAGCTCTCATGCTCTCATCTCCCAATGCATGAGACCTTTCAGTCGACATGTGCTCCCTCTCTGGTGATGGCCAGAGGAAATATAATTAGCCCTCCTCCTGAGATCATGCCCCTCACTCTGTCACAAATGCTCCTGAACAGAAGAGATAGGCTGTGGCTCCATGGATAAACTCACCATTCATCCACCAAGCTCTCCAGGTAGCTCAGGGTTTGGCTCAAACCCTCATGAAGTGCAAACCCTCTCCTCTCAAGATGGTGGCCCACTCCTTCTCCTCACAGAGTCTCCAGGTGGAAAATGAGTCTCCCAATGTTTTCTCTCCTTTTGGTCTCCTCATCCCAACCTAAAGATCAATGGCTAGATTAGAGATCCCAATACAGCCAGTAATCAATGGGTGAGATCAGCTCAAATAATCTCACTAAAGAAACCCACCTTCCTTAGTTGCTTTATATCTATTAATTCCCTTGTTGTGGGTAATTGTCACTATCCGCCAAGTGACATATTTCACTTTTGACTTAAAACTCCTAAGTCAAAGTGAAATTAGAATCATAAAGTGAAGTATGAGGGTAAAGTCTTCCCCCTTTGTGCTTGAGACTCATAAACTGCTTGGACCTCAAGATCCCAAATCTCATGAGTCATTCATTCAAGAAAAATTACATCTGGAAAGAATGAATTTCTTGTTTACCTCATTATAAAGACGACATGCCTTGGTGGTATTTGAATAGCAAGAAATATACACTTTCGACTCCTTGCATCAAACTTGTTTCTTTGCTCCTTAGGAGTCAAGGCATAACAGGTGGAACCAAGACCCTGAGATGCCTAGCGAGAGGAATGCCATCCATGCTACCACATTTCATAAGAGTCTTATTTCCAAGAGCGTAGGATGGACACCCGTTTTTCACATAAATTGCCCATTTTATGTCAATTTCACATTTTTGAAGAAAATATGGAGCGAACCATATTTACGAGAGTCATTTTCATTCTTTCAACTAAACCATTCTATTGAGGATTGTATGGAGCGGTGGTTTGATGCTTGATCAGCTGTTGGTGAAGAGATTTTTTAAATTCATTCAATGTATATTCTCTTCCATTATCAATATAAAGAGAACCATCTGGTGAGCTTCATTTTGGATCCATACATGAATATTTTTAAAAGTTTCAAAAGCTGCGTGGTTTATCTTTCAACAAGAACACCCAACACATTCTGGCATAATCATCAACAAAAGTCATGATATATCTATTACCATTAGCAGATGGAACATGCATGGGGCCACAAAAATCATAATGTATCAACTCTAGTTTTCTACGTTCTCTCGAAGTAGAATCATGAAAAGGTTGCTTACTGTTTATCAAGGATGCAAGCCTCACATTGCTTCGAATCTCTTGGAATGGTGGGCAAACTAGAAACACCATTTTTCTTCAACATACAAAGACTGTCATAGTTGATGTGTCCAAATCTAGCATGCCGTAAGAGACTAGATGGCAATGTAACTTCATCATGGTGAGATAGGTATGCAAAGACAAAGAGTATGTGTATGTAGCTATATTTCCCTTTCAACTTCAACAATCTGTCATCCTCTGTCATGGCGACCATGTTATCGAAAACCTTCCTTATTTCAACTTTGCCACCGAAGATATGAATAGAAATGACCTTATTGTCAAATGTGCACAAAGGGGCTGACAAGTTCATATAGCTTCGAATCTGACACATCATGGAAGAAAATTTGGGGATATACAATTTAAGCCTGATGGTGCTAATTTCTGAAGGTTTGAGACTTGATTTATCAACAAAATAAACCCTACCATCTACATTGTCATTGAAATATCAAAGGGAGATCTCTCGAGGTCTTATGGCATGTTGCACTTGTGTCAAAAATCCATACACATATTTCAAGAAGCAAATGGGGTGTTAAACAATTCTTCGGTTACTCATATATTGCAATGGGGAACAATGTAATGAGCAGATTCAAGTGCTTTTCCTTTCCCCAAGTCACGATGCTTTATCTTTGTCTTCTTTATGATCTTGCTTCTCTTTGATCTTCTCCCAACGGATTTTACGCCTATTCAACTAGGAGATCAGCTCCATGTGTGCCATGAGTAATCATCAGGATACTAGTATTGAGAGCGGTTGGTTCTGGGCAATTTTGCCTCCAGTACAATTACAAAGCGGGATTACGCTTCACTGAGTTGTAATAAGTCTACATGGATGGCCCAGGTGGAGTTATAGGGTTTCTCATTAGGAGAGTTCCTTTCGTTGAGGTTTTTTTATCCTCGGTAGGTTAATGTGGCCTAACCAGTGGGTTAATCTCCCTTGAGTTTTCACTCCCACTATTAATAAATCCTCAAAGTGGTGAAAGGAATTCTAATGAATTTATTCCTAAGTGTAGCTAGTGTTTAGGATGTTTGTAAATGACCATGTAAGACTGCACGCGAAATTTCGCGGAATTATGTCAAGTATAACTAGGTTTTTTTTTTTTTAATTAATTTTATTAATTATTTGATTAATTAATCAATTAATTATGGGTATTTGAAAATGTAAAACTTAGGTCCGGGGATTTGCTATAGGGGTATTTGTACTCAAAAGAAACTAAACAGATTACCCGATGGATGAAGTTTCTTCCAGTCGGACAAGTTTTGCTAGGTTGTTTACATGGATTGCAGGAGTTCAGTGAGAAAATATAGGACTGCAATTACCAAATTCAGGAACATGGAAAAGAATTGTAATTAATGTAATAATGGACCAAATTAGGTAAAGTAAGAGAGCAATAGTTAGATACCCCCATCCTAACCATTTCCTGCCCTTTATATCTTTAAACCCACCTTTTGAGAATTAGAAGTGGTACGGTAATCCCCTCCTCTCAACCTCACGTCTCCTTTCTACATGAGCTTATAATAAATCATATTTTGATGTTATAACTCATTCATATGAGCTATGGGTCCCCCTTTAATTTGATTTAATAAATTACACACCCCTCACACCTCCTCTAATCCTTACGTCACCCTCTTCCCTTACACTCACACGCTTCACTCCTCCACTTTTTCCTCACGCGTACTTCCTTAACCCACGCATTACACTTTGGATAGGCATCCCCCTTCATAGCACATTTAGAAACACTTTTTAATTGGAGTGTGGGCCTTTCTCCTCCACGCCTCCAAACTCCCTCCTCCACAATCCATCTTCAGCCTCCGTCCCTGCTTCTCAGTGGACTCCGTCACACTCTGCCTCAGCATTACATATCCCTCACGTAGAATTGGGAAGCACCTTAATTCAAAGTGGAAACTCTCTTGCTTTTTTAAAATGGAAGTGATTCCTCACCCATCCCTCCTTAACCGCCATGCTCCTCCGGTCCCTCACGTCACCTTCTGCGTGGGATTGGAAACATCTAGTTTTAATTTGGCTTCTAATTAAAACGTGGGCCCCCTATCTACTTCAACTCCTTTCATATAATCCAGTAGCTCCACTCTTTGGAGTGTGGAGCTCGCCTTCCCTCTTTACCACATGCACCTTTCCCCAAGCTGCGTTTTCATCTTGGAAACTAGCCTGTGGAATGGAAAGATCTCAAACAGAATTGAAACATCTTGTGTGAAACATCTCCCTTAATATCCATCATTGGGTCTCTCTTTTACCTTTTTTGCCTTCATCCCTTGCTTTCTCCCTCATCCATTCCATTTCCACTACCTCACCTAAAACCTTTGATTTCATTGTTGGTTGTCTTTTAAATTTGGAGTTTCCCTTCAGGATCTCTTTGACACTGTTGAATCCAAGGGGCTCTCAGCTTCTCAAGCTGAGACCCCCTCCCTCCCTCTTTCTTCACCTTTCATTCTTGTAATGTTATGCTACTAGTTTTCACCATCCCATTCTCTCATGCTCTCATTGTTGGCCATTACTTCTTCATTGGTTTTGGTTCTTGAAGGGCTTGTGGCAATCAATTGTCACAACCTCTTCATTTGGATAAATAAGAGAAACGCTTTGGAGAATCATTGGAGCATCTATGAGTGTGCGGTTGTTGCATACATGAGGTGATATTGTTGATTAGTGTTTTTATGTGTTGTTGGTGATAGATCTTGGGAAGTTAGAAATTATTTTGCTTGGGTGGGCATAAAGTATTCTTGTTATCTTAACTTATGTTGGATAGCTTAGGGTTTTCAAGTATTTCATTCCTAAGTTTATTCATACATATTATCTATTCCATGCTTCACATATTTCTCTAAGTTTGTAGGTCATCTCAAAAGGATTCATTGGGATAGCATGAAGAGGAGCCTACCCTTGAGCCCTTCTTACACTTCATTGCCTTTTCTTATCCATTTACTTTGTTGCATTCATTTCCATAACTATTTGAGTTTTTAACATTCTTTGAAAGGTCAAAATAAGTTTTCATTTCAAATTTTGTATGCTAAAATTTACGTGGCAAACAGAAAATTTTTGACAAATTTAGTGTGTTGTGCAGCATTTCAGTAAAGCTTGCTGTTTTTTGCGTTTGTGATAGATCCAAGGGTATATGCTGCCTAAAAACACATAGGAGGCTTCCCCAACACACTTCTCTGCTAATTGGGTAACACTTTTTCTCCTTTTCTCCTTCAAATTCCTAAGTTCTCTTGCTTCTTTTCCTCATTCTATGAGGCCTAAATCTTGATCTAACTTAGAGTAGTTTATTTCATCCTTAGCTTAGCTTTTTTTACTTGTCCATATGATTGTTAGTTCATCTTTTCTTTCATTTCATATGTATACTTTCATGGTGAATGGTTTAATGATCTAGATGCAATCTTAGATGCTATAGCTAGTCTTCTCATTATGTTATTTACAAATCTTATTTGCATGTGATATGAATATGGTCTGAGTTTTCCATTTGCTTTGCTAAGTTTTCCATTTCAAGCAAGTTCATTTTTTCATAAGCTTAACAAACGCCTATGCTATGGTGGATTTAGTTTTAGATCTCATGCTACGGTTTAATGCTCCACACATGGTTTAAAGCTCACGTTATGGTTTGATATCTCTTCACATTTAAGTCGATTTATCTTATGTTTTATGGGCTAAGACATTCACATTTCAGTTTTTATATCGTGCAAAGTGCCTACGCTTCATCTCTACTTGCAGTCACATGTGAATGGTTCATGGGTTAATGGTCTAATATCTTACTACGTTCCCTTCATATGATGATGTGTGTTGATGAAAATATTGCACAATTTTCTTTACATTATGCTATGTCATTGATGGTTAATTGACCATTAACCCAAAGATCGTTTATACATTTCGTTCAGCCATACACTAAAAATGCAAAATTTTAGGGTCTAAAACTTGTTTAAAAAGCGACCCAACACACCTAAGAACCACCAGAGGGTCCCTAAAACAATTAGAAACATTCTAGGGGTCTTAAACAACTCATTCTGCCATCTAAAAACGGGTAAGAAGGACAGTACAGAGGGAAGTGGCGGGGGACCGTCCCGTGATTCGTTGGGGAGATCCCTTCTCATACTACCTCTTGCATCGGGGCTGACCTTGGAAGCTAGGGTAAGAACTCGTTAGCCTTACTATCTTGAGCAGTGGGCAGTCATTTGTGGGGAGGAAGCTTGAAGCGCACACCTAGTTAGGGGGGAAGGAAGTAGAACACATGAGTATTTAAACAATTACAACACTTAGTTGCATAGATCACTTGTATATGTTTGGGGAATTTAGATGTATGGATAGGCAAACATACTTGTGGAATATCTCATTTGTTTATCCATCTCTATTGCAACTATATGTTATGTCCTTCCTGTTTACATAAGCAATTAAGTTACTTGTTGAATATCTGTTATTTGCTTGTGTGTGGTGTGGATCAAGGAAGTTTTGAGTATCCCACTTGGGGAGGCGTTACTTCCTTTGGTCCTTAAGTGCTTTTGTGATTTGTTGCCAGTGAAGGCAGTCCAAATGGAGTAAGAGCCATTTTAGGGCGTAGCAGCTTATGTATGTAAATTGTTTATATCTTGTACATCTTGTTACATTGGTGTATCTTTGGATCTAATTGGCACATCTTGTATCTAGCTTATGTGTCTTTGTATATGATTTGTAAATCTTGTAAACGACACTTAGACATTGTTTGTATAGTTGTTCTTGTGGTTGGGGGTAGTTTAAACTTGTAACACTTGTAGAACTTTTGTAATCGAACCACCCTCAAACCTTGGATTATTATTGCCCAACTTTAGGCAATAGTCTTAGTTGACTTAAGGAAGGGGCTGATTTTCATATAGTTAACTTGCACTTTGCATTTCGTTGCTTGATCATCTTAGGCTAGTTTTCCCCTTTGTATAGCAATTAAAACTAACTCCTAGAAACTCCAACTCTAAAATCAATCTAGTAATTAGGGACCTTATAGCCTCTAGGGTAAGCCCTGGGAAGGAGTTCTAGTCAAGGGTAGCGTGTGGACTGGAACCTAGGCATTGTACCTCGGACACACTAAGTGGCCGGACTTAGCTCACGTCTGCAAATGAGGGTGTCTTTAGGATGTGAGTTTTCATGTCTTTGCTTCATGTGACCCATTCTTTCTGCAATGAACACAAAAGAGCTCAAATCTCACCTTGGTTGTACACTCCCCACCTACAGAATTCTTTATTCACATGTTCTTTTTTGCTACCTTCTCCTTTAGAACTTCAGGACATTTCAACATTCTTGCCATTCAATGAACCAATAGCATCTACAACATCTTGATGATCATCAAACTCAATGAAGGCATAGCTTGGGGGCTTTCGTGCAACCTAGACAATGCAAATAACCCCAAACAAATGAAATACATTCTTCATCTCACCGTTAGTTGTTCAAGGATACAAATTTCCAACATACACAGGACATGACTACAAGTTTAAATCACTTGAATATACATTGTTCTTCAAACCAAGCCTTTGAAGATGCTTGCAAAACCCTTCTTCAGCTGAAAAACCCTGAAACTGCACTAAAAGAACTCCAAAAACCTGCAATAAGTAGATTGTATGGAACTAGATTTATGTAGATCGTTCCTCGAGGGAATATATAGAGACAGGGATTCTTGAGCCTCAATATACCAAGACCACAATACAAAGGCAAAGAACAAGTACAAGAGGTATTCATAGTGTTTATTTGGAAACAAAGAAAAAATAATTCAAGTAGAGAGGAGTCATCGAGAGGTCATCAAGTACTCACAAGAGCCAGGTAGGGGAGACTGAATGACGATTATGAAGTTCAAGGAGATCTTTGATCAAATTGAGAATGCCAAGCAGCAAGAGATGATGGAATTGGAGAAGCATGTATGGGTACAAAGGGATTTGGGTGAGATCACGACTCTTGTGAACCTGGATCAAGGTTGCCAAAATGGGCATTGCGAGGGTGGGTTTATGCGAATTTCTTCACCACAACTCGGTTTGATGTTGTTATGGAACATGGTGAGAATTTGACGAGAAATATGTGGTTTTATGAGCATCTCAAAATGCGGATATGGGCAAAGGAAATGCAAGCAAAGAAAGGAGGGAACCTGAACAAATGACTGGGATGAGGAAGGCAAAGGTGGACATGAAAGGCAAAGCAATGCTCACAATAGGAGAGATGTACCTCAGGGAATCTAAGAGGCGTTTTTGCACGTGGGAGGAGGGAATCATGGAGTTAAAACACCTTTCTGATACCTCCGAGATTAGGGTATGGGCGATAAGTAACTCCACACTTGATGATTTGCATTAGCATTGAGACATCCATAAATCCAAAGTGAGGTGACACTTGGATTCATGGAGGTCAAAGACTCTTCCTATTTTACTAGGCTTCTTCATATTTCTCTAAATAGCATTTAAATTATATTTACAAAGTACCTCAATCTCTAAGGATTGGGTATCTAACAATTGACTTATTACCCTCAGCAAACTTGCAAACTAGTTCCAAAGCAATACAACTTGTTACCACTGAAGATCTCACCTATGATGTAAAGTCTCCACCAAGTGAAACCTGGGAAGACTTTAGGAAGGTTACCATTGTCACCTTAGTAATGTTTTCCCTCACTTTAGGATGGTTTGTCACCAACAAGGGGGACTTCTCTATGCTTACTAAGTCCAAACGAATATCAAGATAAATGAACGTTTTGGGGACTTAAGACATATCTGTTTGAGGAGATATTAAAAGTAATGTATTGCAGAATTTTAAGTCTAGCTAGAGATGCAAAAGTGATAGGTTCTCTAGACCTTGAGGCAAATCTGAATACAATATTCTATGTGTAATTTCTAGATTTGTAAAACATAAATAAAAGTTGGATTTTAAGTTTTAAAAGGTGGTGGAAAGAAAGATTAGTGCCTAGAAAAAGTACATTAGGCATATGGGGTCAAATAAGGCGCATAGGAAGCTATCCTAATGAGGAAAAGAGGAACAATATGGCTGAAACAAACAGAGCCCCATCCCTGCTATCACAAATTGCAGAAAATGAACTAGGGAGATCCCAAGTGTAGATGAACACCAATACTTATGAATATTGTATTTACCAAGGATGAAATATATGTGTGCCTATCCAAGCATAGAGAAATATGCATACATAGACAACATTACAATGATAAACATAAATGAATAAGGAGTGGCATTACCTTATTCAATGCTTCACAAATATATGTCAAAATAATTACAGCAACAAGAGATAACATTAAGATTTAGAAGATATCCTCACCCACAAGGCACTTTAATTATCAATCCAATAGCTCCAATAGAAATTGCTAGACCATAGTATAAAGAAGTACTTTCTCCAAAGTTTTCCACCCCTAGCGCAATAGAAAGAGCCTCTATATAGAGAGTGCTAGGCTCTCCTCAACCATAATAAGCCAAAACACTGGATCTAACCAATGAATGCATAAAGAAATGATATCCATCAACTAATTTGAATGGACACAATCAACAAATACATAAAATAATAAGTGGTCATTCCATGTGTACAACTCTCCAGCAATGATAGGCTTAGAGGTGGGATGCATGCTAGAAATGGGTTGTTGACCATGTCAATAGGCTCCAACGTGACACCAACAGAAACTAATCACTAACAACCTCCATAAATGAACGATAACCAACTCCCCATGGCACGTGTGGTCAAAATGCAGCAAAGGTTTTAAAACGGTCGATTTGAAATACTTTGAAAGATTACCATTGTCACCTTAGTAATGTTTTCCCTCACTTTAGGATGGTTTGTCACCAACAAGGGGGACTTCTCTATGCTTACTAAGTCCAAACGAATATCAAGATAAATGAACGTTTTGGGGACTTAAGACATATTTGTTTGAGGAGATATTAAAAGTAATGTATTGCAGAATTTTAAGTCTAGCTAGAGATGCAAAAGTGATAGGTTCTCTAGACCTTGAGGCAAATCTGAATCAACAAATACATAAAATATTAATGGCATTGCCACATTTAAAAATCTCCAACAATGATGAGCTCCAAGAGGTGGGATGCATGCTAGAAATGGGTTGTTGACCATGTCAATAGGCTCCAACGTGCCACCAACAGAAACTAATCACTAACAACCTCCATAAATGAACGATAACCAACTCCCCATGGCACGTGTGGTCAAAATGCAGCAACGGTTTTAAAACGGTCGATTTGAAATCGAAATAACTACCTTAATATTTATCAGATTCTTTATTATAACCACTTCTCGGAAATGTCGCAATCACTCTGCATCTAATGGCATTGATCTGGCAACAATCGAGGCGCTCTGTCAAAAGATATTTGCTAATAAGCAAGCACGCATTACCAAAAGTACTCTCCCACATGTGTCATCCAGAAATAGTAAGAAGACCAAGTAATAAGCTGGCATGTGTCGCATTCACATCTATGTAGACCCGATAAAACTCCTCAAAACCGAAAATGCTCCATGAGGGACGAATTCTTCAAGGGCTTGACCAAGCATTAACACCTTTAAAAAAGTGCACAAACCCCACCAAGCATAGATTGGCCCGCACGTG
>SNQJ01S0197492.1:6096-17571 GCA_010110895.2 Picea sitchensis | reverse complement strand
TCTATCTGCAACTGTGTTCTTCTCCACAGCCTAGCCTCCAAGGTATTCATCAACCCTGAGGTCTTTCTCCTAAGTTGTTGATTTCAACTTCTATGCCCACTTGGCACGTCTTTGTCTGAATCCGCAGAGTTCAGAAGTGCTTCAGTGCACTGGTATTCAGAGACCACAGTACTCTGTCACGCCCTCCTAGCATGAAACCACAAAGAACCCAAAGTTTGAAATCAAAACAACCTACAAATGCCTAGCATACATCTACAACATGAATTCACATCATAAAATAGAACACACCAAGGCATCCACAAAATACAGAAATACATGCAGGAAAAACTGCTTCTGTTTATATTAATAAAAATGCCTCTTTACAAAGGTGTTCCTGAGCACGGCATGTAACAAGCTTGGCTCCTTCTCTTCTTCTCTCCACTCGCAGACTCTTTCTATCTCTACTAACTACTAAAGAGATACAATTCATATTTTACATGAGGAGGCTCTTCGAGCTCTTCCCTCCAATCTACCTACCCTATTCAATTACATTGAATGGGTTGTCTAGTCCAACATCTAGATCTATATATCAGCCTTACAAACATTAAAGGCCTTCCTACTCTAATGCCTGCATAAAGGCATGACTCCCTGGATCAACAACCTAAGCATTAATTACATTCAAATACAAAATTGAAGATGAGGGTTGCGCCTCTCTTCAACCTTGAATGCATGCGATGAAATGGCTGGCTTCCTGATGTGGAGAGATGCTCCTGCATCATACTCCTCATCTACAAAATCATGAGCTCCTGCTCATGAGCTTCCCATCTCAGCTGTTGAAATCCTCCTGGATCCCAAATAAATCTCTGGAGTTGTTCATCTGCTCCATCTTGTTGCTGCTTCTGCGCTACTGCTGCTACTTCCTTCCTTCTGCTCAGCTTCCCCTTACTGGTAGTCTTTTCTGATCTGATCATCAGCTCTCTGATCCCCTTGATCTCTTCTTCCAGCTGTTCCAATGGCTGGCCCTGTTCATGCAGTCTCCTCAGCTGCAAAAGTTTTTGGCACATGGGCAGATCACTATGATCTCCCATGCCTTCTTCTTCAGCTTCCAACTTCATCTATTGGATGTGCATGCCTTGCACTTTCACCCTTCTTTCCAGGGCTTCAATATGTTCATACAGATCAGCAAAGAAAAAGTTGGTTGCCTCTTCTTCTTCTTCTTCTGCAAACTCCCAGGTTGCAGTCTTTTCAGTCTCCTTGCTGAAAATATTGAGCCATTCCTCAGAATGCTCATCATTCTCTCCTACTTCTCCTGCTGTTAGCTTCAGTGCTACAACTTACTCAGCTTCCTGGATGAAAGCATTGAGATACTTCTCAGAATGTTCATCTTCTTCTTCGTCTGCTTGGGCAGCTTCCAAAGTCTGCTCCAATTCCTCTTCCCTGATAGTCTCAGCTAGCTGTCCTTCTGTTGTTGCTGCTTCATCTGCAACACAGATCTCTGCCTCCTCTGAGCTAAGTGGTAGGGGTATTTCAATTCCCCCAATCATCAGAATATTTCTCATATCTTCCTCCTTTGTCAGCTGCACCTGCTGATCCAAACTCACCTATGAGTTTATGAGATTCTCAGATAGTCTCATCTGTTCATCCCTGCCCACCTGGAAATATGGGATTTTCCTGCTGCCCTCCTGGAATACTATGAGATCAACCGATCCCATCTTCATCAACACTCCTTGCTGAATTGAACTCACCTCCGAGTCCATGAGACTTTCAGACAGTCTCGTATTCTCATCTCTGCCCACTTGGAAATTTGAGATGATCCCACTGCCCTCCTGGAAGTCCATGGAATCAACTGATTCCATCTCTGTTCCTTTGCACACCTGGAAAACTGGAATCCCTTCGTTTCCCTCCTGGCAGTCTTTGAGATCCTGCAACGACCTCATTTTATTGCCCAGCTGGCAAGGTGAAATTCCTCGGCTGTCTTCCTGAAAGTCTGCGAGATCTTCAGCTGATCTCAACTCCTTGCCCACCTGGAAATTTGGAATTTCCTCTCTGCCATCCTGACAGTTCTTGAGATCTCCAGTTGATCCCATTTCATTCTCTTCACCGAGAATTTTCCCAGTCTCTGGTTCACATATCTGAACCATTTCTTCTTCTAGTCCATTGAGGTTTTCAGCCTGCCTCAACCATCCTCTTAACAACCTATGCTGTCTTCTAGCCATAAACTCCTTGACTGGCCATTTTTATTTTGCCTTCCTCATGGGCCATTCATATACCCATCTCGGCTTTTCTTTCTGCTACATCCACAATGCAAGCTCTTCCATTCTTGCCCTGATATCAGCAAGTTCTTCCCCCCTTTTGGTTGTACTCATCAGCTCCGGGTTTTTCCTCTCAGCATACCCACGGCCTTCAGTAGCCATGTTGTTGTCTCTGTCTACCCTTTCGGAAAACCTATTGTTGTCACTCTGCACACCAAGTGTTTTTAGCTTCATCCTACAGTCACTCTTGACTGTCTCCTGGACTGCTGCCTACCTGCAAATAAATCCTTACATAGTTTCAGTACTCTGTCTTCTTCCTTTTCCTCCCTTGCCTAAAATATACAAGCAAGAATCAGGATCTGATTCCACTTGACGCAGGCTCGCCTCTCTCTGGCTCTAAACCCGCTCACAGGATCGTTCAATCAGCTCCTCGAGCCGAAGCGGCTCATTCAATCCCTTTCTGGAATCTCCGATAAAAATTTGATCCACAGGTCCTGCCCTTTTTCCCACACGGCTATTCTGCATTCAACCATGAGCTTCCCTTACTCAGTTTCAAGTCTCGGGACTTTATATTTCCTGATGCCAAAGAGTTCCCTGTCCTCTCAAACTCCCGATCTCCGATGAGCCAATTCACCGATATGGTCCCTTACGTGTTAGCCCTCCTGGATAAACTCCTGGCCCACGTGACCATTATCTCACAAGACCACAGCCTTATCTCCTATCAGGGTTTCGGACTTCACGTTTCCGAAATGTATGGACTTCTTGTCCATGGGATCCCCGATATCCCGAATCCCGTAATGCCGATGGGCGACTTTCCTTTCAGGAATTTTCCCGAAAGCTCTGATTGCTGCCACGTGTCCTCCTCTAACAGACGGTCTTGATCACCTCTCGCAATTTCGTGACTTCTGATGCTCCAGAAGCCTTGTCCTCAGGATTCACAAAACGCCGAACTTCGATGCTCTGGTTTGACTTTTCTATCGGGACTCTCCTTGATAGTCTGGATCTCCGCCGCGTGTCCCCAACAGATGGATGGCCCTGATCCAATCTCATTGTTTTGGAACTCAAAAGGTCTTGGACTCTTGACTTCTAAACTCCCAATATGTCGATGACTCTAGATCTCGCCACATGTCCCAACCAATGGATGGCTCTGATTCAATTCGGGGTTTTCACCATAAAGAAACCTGATCCCTTGTCCTCAGGATTCGTGATCTGCCGAATCCCGATGTGTCGATGGACTCTCCCCTTTCAGAACTTTTCCCGAGCCCTCGGATTTACGCCACGCGTCCCCTCAATATGGACGGTTCTGATTCAACCTTGGGATATTGCGACTTGCGATGCTCCGATGACACACTTTCTCGTTAAACTTGAACCCCCGGTCACCGAAATACCGAAGGGTAATCGATTTCTGCCACGTGTCCTCCTATGATGGACGGCTCAGATTGATTCCTGGATTTTCACTATGAAAATTCCCGATCTCATGTCATCGTGACTCCCAATTTCACGAATGCCAATATCCCAATGGCCATGCTTCTCGTCGGGACTTTCAACCTCCTGTTCACGAAGGTAAACCTCATGCATCTCCTGTCAGATCTGACGGTTGACGGGTAATTGGACCAAGATCCAACGGTCCAGATCTCTTCGGCTGATCGAATGACCGACATTGCTCCCTTCTGAGCTTCTCCACGCTACTTCCTAGATTTGGGAGAATATTTAAATTCTCAAAGGCTTCGACCTTTGCTCTATCTCTGCAAACTCCACGATTGTGAGCTGTCGACTGCGTATGTAAAACACTATCTCTCCTGAGCTTATTTTCAAATCCTTGAAGATTTATGACTTTTGCGCCTCTGCAGAGTCTTCACGCACACAAATTGCTATATCTCCGGAGCTTCTCAAACACTCAGTCTTTTAAGGAAATAAACCCTTTTTATTTCTCCCACAGATGGAGAAATTGACGCCCTCCTAGTTGTCCTCTACTCAAGAAACCTCCTGCTGAGTTTTCCAAGGTATTCAACAACCTTGTGAAGATCCCTCAATGGATTATTCTCCAATCCCAGAACTTCAAATAGTCCTTTTCTCCTGTGCCTTTCTGCACAATGTCTCAATGCCCACCTGGCAGAGTATCCTATCCTATGCACCTTATACGCTTGCTCAATTCCCATTTGGCAGAGCTCTCAGAATCCTCATTGATTATGGTTCTCCTTGAACTCACAACAGAGTCCTTCCTCAACACTCCTTGCACTATCTCAATGCCCACCTGGCAGAGTGTCAAGAATCCTCAGTGATTTTGACTTCTTAAGAACTCACAGCAGAGTTCTTCCTCTGTGCACTCCTTGCACTAGCTCAATGCCCACCTGGTAGAGTTTCACAGAACTCCTCAGAGCTTCTGTCTGCAACTGTGTTCTTCTCCACAGCCTAGCCTCCAAGGTATTCAGCAACCCTGAGGTCTTTCTCCTGAGTTGTTGATTTCAACTTCTGTGTCCACCTGGCACGTCTTTGTCTGAATCTGCAGAGTTCAGAAGTACTTCAGTGCACTGGTATTTAGAGACCGCAGTACTCTGTCACGCCCTCCTGGCATGAAACCACAAAGAACCCCAAGTCTCAAATCAAAAAAACCTACAAATGCCTAGCATACATCTACAACATGAATTCACATCATAAAATAGAACACACCAAGGCATCCACAAAATACAGAAATACATGCAGGAAAAACTGCTTCTGTTTATATTAATAAAAATGCCTCTTTACAAAGGTGTTCCTGAGCATGACCTGTAACAGGGTCTCGGCTCCTTCTCTTCTACTCTCCACTCGTAGACTCTTTCCATCTCTAATAACTAGTAAAGAGATACAATTCATCTTTTACATGAGGAGGCTCTTCGAGCTCTTCCCTCCAATCTACCTACCCTATTCAATTACATTGAATGGGCTGTCTAGTCCAGCATCTGGATCTAGATCTCAGCCTTACAAACATTAAAGGCCTTCCTACTCTAATGCCTACACAAAGGAATGACTCCCTAGCTCAACAACCTAAGCATTAATTACATTCAAATACAAAATTGAAGATGAGGGTTGCACCTCTCTTCAGCCTTGAATGCATGCGATGACATGGCTGGCTGGCTGGTTGGCTGACGTGGAGAGATGCTCCTGCATCAGTTGTGCAAAAAGTTTTATGTGTCAAGTTTATGATTCTTTTAAATGTTTATGTGTGAGGTCTTTGTAAGGTTAATATGTGGTTTAACTAAATACACAACAAACATAACTTGCAACAAATAAACTAGCAAACTCACAACAAAGACAAGATGATAAAGGAGTTCACCCCCAACTGGGCTACATCTCCTTGAGCCTCCATCAATGGACTAGGCTCTCTAGGATTAATTTGTCAAAGATTATTTTACAAGATACTCCTCAACTCCAATGTATTTACTGACTGTACCATTGGGTTCAAAATACATAAAAACCCCAAAAATTACTATTGGATCTCTGAAAATGGTTTATGGCTCATCCGGGCATGACCTCTTCTACATGTGGCCTTGAGCTTCCCTGAGATTATTTGTGGTGAAAACACCTGTAAAAGTCCTCAAATTCCTCTGAAACCTATCCCAATGTGTTCATAGCATAACAATTAGTCAAAAATGACTATTCAATCACAAAAAATAGACTTGGGCTCATCTGAGCATGACCTCCATCAATGGTGGTCCTAAGGTCCCTAGAGATCCTGAAACTTAAAGGTAGAAAAACCTACAAAATAAGTCTCCAAATGGATTTGAAAACTGTGCCAATGGATTCAGAACATCCAAAACCCCCTAGCTGGGATTTTTCGGCACCTCATTTGGCCAAAAACTGAAGAAGATAGGCCTCCTGCCATTTTCCTCCTTCAAGCTTGTTGTCTCTGGTTCGCCAATTCGCACCTGTGTGTGAGTAACCTAGCTTCTAGGAGTTTCCCATGCCTAAACCTAGCACACATGCCGTTCCCATGAAATTCTTGAATTTTTCACACCGTTAGTGAACTAAGCCCCCAAAGGCGGAGGTGTTGGGCACATGGGGGGCATGTGGCCATGTCCCAATGCTAAAATAGGGGCCCGTTTGCATGTTGTTTGTAAGCTCGAAACATGTCCAGGTGCATGGGTATCTCTATTCAAAAATCCCATGTGAATCCCATGCAATATCGTGTAGAGGTCGGGTCATATGGCAAGGTGTATGCGACCGGGGGCTGCACCCAAACTACAACATATTTCAATTTAAATATATTCCAAAACTTATAGTGTACTTAAGAAACAATAACTTGGCACGTTGGCAGGGCAACTTTTACTAAGGCTTTGCATATGGTGGGAGGTCCAGGGTTCGACCCCCCTAGACTCCATAAAATTTTATACACCAAAACAATAATAGGGTGCCACGTGGCACCTTCCAATTTGCCAATAAAGCACCATGTGTCATCACGTCATTCACACAAGAATATATCAAATCAAAACTTTCCATGTCACCACTTGCCTCACCATCACCTGACACGTCAGTACTGCCATGGGTGCATTCGTACCCCTGCCACGTCAGCCTGTACAAACTGTATAGTCATCAACTTTTTGTATCTATTTGGCAAATCGAATAGATCACGATATCTCACTCATCCGATGTCCGTTTGAGCCCGTTCGAAGTGCATTGGGTTCATGATGACGAGGGCTACACACCTTTTCATTTTGAGGCGATTCCTATCACTTTCATTTTTGGGCTAAATTTTGACCCTTGGTCCAGATTCTGATCACGCCTTCCCACTGAAAGGATTTTGGACCCACAAAAGCTTATGATTATCTGCCTGAGCTTCAATACTCTTATACTTCCAAGTTCTATCAACTGATTCTACTTGAAAAGTCTTTTTGGCAATCACCTGAGTACCTTGACATGCCTTGCACTGCAATTGGCTATGTCTCTCAACCATTGTTCTCTGGCTGTTGCTGACCCACTGTTCTCTTTGTGTTTGAAGACTATCAGCCTTCCCACTGAGAATCAAGTCCCTCTTGTGAACTCTTTGGCGTCAACACAATCCGCTCTACAATGGCTACAAAAACTTTCCTGCGACATCTTGTCACAAACCAAGAAAACCATCAATCTTGAAAACAAACTTGATACAAGACTGAAAATGATGCCAACAAAGTCTTTTTTCTCTTCAAGCAAATGGTTGCATCTTGTACTTCATCAAATTACATGGTGTTTTCCTACATCTTGGTGTACTCAATATCGACTTACAAGCCAACAAACACCATCAACTAAACATAAGTCAAAAAACATGATCGACACAACATAGTCGTCAAGAATACATCGACACAAGTCGAGACTCATTTGAAACATATCGACATTCCCAATGACAAGTCAACATTCATGATACACAACCATGTTACAATCATGAGTCACTCATAGTGAAACTATCATCAAGTTCATTCTTTACACACATACAAAATCACATGCATGTGCATAGCTCTTCAACTCTCCTTCAAGTACAAACATAAGTACATAAACCCAAAAACATGTGGGTACATAAGAGCTGGAAATGAAAAGCTAAATGGCTGCAATAAGTGAGTATCATACCCCTCTTTTACGTTCTCCTAGCAAAGTTGTGCAACAAAAAATGCCTTCAAAGAATTGATTTCACATGCAAACTTGCATCATACAAGTTATGATAAACTGCTACAACTTGTCAAACTTCAACATAAATGCATACATAAGGTTGAAAAGTGCATCTACAAATAGAAAAATGAAAGCCTTATTTGTTCAAGAAATCTAACCATTTCTTACCAAGCCAATTCAATGGTGAATTTTTCTGCTGAAAATCCTCTTCTTGTGAATCATCTTGACTCACATCAATGATGGAATCTCCTCTTCCATTCTTTCCAGTCTCTTTATCCATCTACCTCTTGTGATGTGGATGAGTGGTTGGATGCAATGTCCAACATTGGTCNAAATCCTCTTCTTGTGAATCATCTTGACTCACATCAATGATGGAATCTCCTCTTCCATTCTTTCCAGTCTCTTTATCCATCTACCTCTTGTGATGTGGATGAGTGGTTGGATGCAATGTCCAACATTGGTCAATGAGATGACCCCTCTTCTGGCAGCGAGTGCAAATCTTTTGCATCCTCTTTTCAAGTTGCCTTTGCTTGGAAAGTTTCCTGAACGTGGTCAATCTTTTCCAACATCTTGAAACATGATGGTTATCTAAACCAAAATATGTACATGGACTTTTTCTTCTATTTTTACATGCAAATTTACCATGCTTAACATAATCAAAAGCAACTGAATGATAGGCAGAAATATACCTTGAAAATTCACCTTTATCGCCTTCTTGAGGAGGTGAATTTGAAGAGTTACTAGCTCTCTTTTGAAGACCAACAAAAATGTGTTTGTCCTCATGGATGTCACAACTCTTTTGTTTCACACATTTGCATTCATCTTGAACACATACTTTGCATGCTTCAGGGATTGAACTTGCAACAAAAGTTGTTCTTGGAACTATTTCCCTTGTCTCCTCAACTTTGGAATATGCTCCATCTTCCTCTTCATATCCAAGACCACAATACTTGGGCCTCTCCTCAACAAAAATAGGCTCAACAATGCCTTGTGCATGATTTCCTAATCCTCTACCTTCATAGCCCATTTTTAACAATAACTTGGACCCTATTCCTCTAGTGTGATTTTCAAAAACACCAAAGCATTCATCTTGAGAGGAATTTGAAGAAAAAAAAACATTACGTACCTCATGTTCATGCATGTACTTGGTAAGGGTTTCCTTTGCCTCATGGGGTTGAGTCTCCATCTCATGCAACATTTCAAGAAGTCGGTGCTTCTCCTCCTTCATGGCCATCAACTACTCTTGAAGGACAATGCTCTCCTTTCTATCTTCCCACATCTCTTGCACCATATCTCTTATGGTTACAAACTCCTTCAACATATCTTTGTCAAAGAACTTGGCTAATGAAGATGTATGAGAACTCTTATTGTTTGAAGCTTCCTCCATCTTTGCAAGATATCAAACTTCAACACAAAACTTGCACAAATACCAACAGCTAAATCTCTAGCTATCAATGGAAATCACATGAGAAAAACTATGCTCTGATACCACCCGATCTGAAAATAGGGGGCTGACTTGTTATTCTATGCAAGCACCCTCTACTCCATTAAAATAAACTTCAGGACCTTGCTCAATGTCTTAGTTGTGCAAGAATTTTTATGTGTCAAGTTTATGCTTCTTTTAAATGTTTATGTGTGAGGTATTTGTAAAGTTAAATATGCGGTTTAAATAAATACACAACAAACATAACTTGCAAAAATAAACTAGCAAACTCACAACAAAGACAAGATGATAAAGGAGTTCACCCCCAACTATGCTACATCTCCTTGAGCCTCCATCAATGGACTATGCTCTCTGGGATTAGTTTGTCAAATATTCTTTTACAAGTTGCTTCTCAACTCCAATGGATTTACTGACTGTACCATTGGGTTCAGAATACATAAAAACCCCAAAAATGACTATTGGATCTCTGAAAATGGACCATGGCTCATCCGAGCATGACCTCTTCTACATGTGGCCTTGAGCTTCCCTGAGCTTCCTTGTGGAAACAACACCTGTAAAAGTCCTCAAATGCCTCTGAAACCTATCCCAATTTTTTCAGAGCATAACAATTAGTCAAAAATGATTATTCAGTTACAGAAAATAGACTTGGGCTCATTTGAGCATGACCTCCATCAATGGTGGCCATAAGCTCCCTAGAGCTCCTGAAACTTCAAGGTGGAAAAACCTACAAAAGAAGTCTCCAAATGGATTTGAAAACTGTGTCAATGGATTCAGAATAGCCAAAAACCCCTAGCTGGGCTTTTTCGGCACCTCATTTGGCCAAAAACTGAAGAAGATAGGCCTCCTGCCATTTTCCTCCTTCAAGCTTGTTGTCTCTGGTTCGCCAATTCGCACCTGTGTGTGAGTAACCTGGCTTCTGGGCGTTTCCCATGCCTAAACCCAGCACACACGTCGTTCCTGTGAAATGCATGAATTTGTCGCACCATTAGCGAGCTAAGCTCCCAAAGGCGAAGGTGTTGGGCGCATCGGGGACCATGTGACCACGTCCCAACGCTAAAATAGGGGCCCATTTGCATGTTGTTTGTAAGCTCGACACATGTCCAGGTGCGTGGGTATATCCGTTCAAAAATCCTGCGCGAATCCTGTGCAATATCGTGTAGAGTTCGGGTCATATGGCAAGGTGTAAGCAACCGGGGGCTAGGGTTAAGCCCCAACCCGGACCCCACGCCCAAACTACAACATATTTCAATTTAAATATATTCCAAAACATATAGTGTTAAGAAACAATAGCTTGGCGCGTTGGCAAGGAAGCCTTTGCTAAGACTTTGCATATGGTGGGAGGTCTAGGGTTCGATCCACATGGACTCCATACAATTTTATACACCAAAACAATAACAGGGTGCCATGTGGCAGCCCATGCCTGGGCCATGTGGCACCTTCCAATTTGCCAATAAAGCACCACGTGTCATCACGTCATTCTCCCAAATATATATCAAATCAAAACTTGCCATGTCACCACTTTCCACATCAACACCTAACACGTCATCACTGCCATGTGTGCATTCGTACCCCTGCCACGTCAGCCTGTACGGATTGTACAGTCAACAACTCTTTTTGCCTGTTTGGCAAATCGAACAAATCACGATATACCACTCATCCGATGTCTATTTGAGCCCATTCAAAGTGCATTAGGTTTGTGACGACAAGGACTACGCACCTGTTTGTTTTGAGGTGATTCTGAACACTTTCATTTTTGGGCTAAATTTTAGCCCTTGGTCCAAATTCTGATCAGTGTGTGAGTAAAATTTGAGTCCAAAAACCCTCCCAAATCGTTAAGGCATGAGAATATCCTATCCATGTCAAATTTCAATGCATATAGATACAGTTTGAAAAAATTTCAACGTTGCCCCCATTCACATGTCACTGTTGCCCGCCTCTAGTATTTTTATGGTGTTGATTAAGAAATCAACGAAAAAGAGGGTTTTTTCATCACAAATATGACACAAATACATTGTATATACATTAATGTAGAACCTGAAAGAAAAATGAGGAAAGACTGATGAAAACTTAAAACTTGCATCAACCAAATTGTGTACTTTGAAAGAAAATTAGGGTTTATGGTTTACATGATGAATTGATGATGGAAGAAAGTGGGTGTGTCAGTCAAATTTGAGTCCAAAAACC
>SNQJ01S0197490.1:0-17285 GCA_010110895.2 Picea sitchensis | reverse complement strand
AGCTTATCTGCTCGCGGTCTATTTCAGTATACAAGTACGCCTAAATATAGGAGCTTTTATGTAAACGGCGGCGCTCATCAAAATGGTCAAAATCGTGACGCTGGCGTCACTCTGCGGTCCTTTTCTTTCTCCATGTGCAGCCTTGCATGACGAGGTGCGGATGCTCCTGCATCACATTTGATGGATTATGTAATGTGAATGATGGACTCCCAACTGCTCCTGTGCTGCCACACTTTGCAATCAATTCTAATAGTGAAATCAGAAATGGAATCAAAACAACAAGTACATAAAATAGAAATCTATACTAATAATTTACAATGAGCTTACCAAGCTAGATCGGTGGGCCCTTGTTGATGCCAACATGGAAGATTTTATATCAGCAGATGTTAAATTCTAAGAGACACACATGATCCTTGAATTCAAACTTCCATTGATCTTCAACAAATGAATTTACAAAAGGAGTTGGTTCAGAAATCCAATTTCCAACATACTAATTTCTCTCCTTTGGCTTAGAGCCATCACTCAATTTATATGATTTTTACATTACAAATTTGGATCTAGACAATCCCATCCAAATCAAAACAATTTTCCATCAATGGAGGTCGAGTACAACCATTATCTAATCAAGGAAATGGTTTTCCCACGAATCTGGGCATGATCTTAGAATTTTTGGAAAATTGGCAAAGATTGAGGATGGATCATTCCCCCTGAGATGGAGGTCCACATGTGTGAAATCTAGAGATTTTGTCTAATGATTCCTAATGAAAACATCTCTCTGGACGAAACCCATGTCCCCAAATTTTGAGATCCATCATCATCGGCCCAAAAATCGAGGTGAACATCTAGTACCAGAATGTTGGTACTGAAATCCTATAGGTAGTTGTTTAGTACCGGAATACACATAGTCACACTAGTACCAGAATAACACAGGCTGGTACCAGAATAGAATAGGGAAGTACCTAATCAATTTTATGCGGTTTTTTGGTACCAGATCAATGATGCTTAAGATCAAATGATTAGGATCATGCAAAATCAACTATTTTAATCGAATTAACTCAAGAAAATCAAACAAAACATGCCTTAACCATAAGTTACCTCTCTATGCACATGAAAAAGATCATTAAGTGTATCTATGGAGGTAACGATCAATTTTATACTCATAACATAGGTAAAATAGGCTTAGATAAGGGTTAATAGAGGGTATTAGAAGTGTCAAAATGGAGACTTAACATTCCCCCATGCTTAAGCCATTGCATTTCCTCATGCAACAATTATCTTCAAAATTTCACAATTGATGATACTCTTCACTCGATCAAGAAATCCCTGAAGTTAAGTCTTATCCAATCTGTTTTCGATAAAATTTAGGAGAAAGGGTTGAATGTGACTCTAATACAATTATAGGAAAGTGGCTAAGATTTTTCAAAATGACTTTGACTAATAGGCCTCCCTAGATAGATTACCTTTTAAAGTAAAAGTGATATAGAATAGTTTTTAGATCTCATTTGAAGAGAGGAACACATAAGAGAATACATCCCAAGATGATTAACTCGTTTCTTATCCAAGTTTTTAGAGATGAAGCTCTTCTTGTTTAGGTAAGGTGAATTACATATACCGAGGGTCCCACTTCTCATGAAAACCTATTTATTTTAAATATAGAACTCTAAAGTGGATACTTGAAGGTTTTTAAGAACATCATCTGAGAGATATAAAAGTCATCTCCTAGCCTTGATTTGATAATGCTTCAAAATGATACCCAAGGGTTTTTGTTCAGTTTTAAGTGTGTCACTTTATGTTTTTCAACTCCCTTTACCTGGCATAGCCCCACTCCCAGCAATCTTGTTCAGTACCCCGATGGGTTTACCTTAGTACCATACAAGCATGGCCCCGCTGCCAACAGGATTGTTCAGTACCCCGACGGGTTTACTTGTACTTCCTGATACTTCCTTTTTATTATATTACTCAAAAGATTTAGAATTATGTATACTGCTCATTGACAGTTTTAGAGTATAAGGCAGGGAGGTGGTACGAGAGTGTTTTAGAGTTATTAGGCACATAATTGATTGTTTGCAATTATCCCAAGGGTGACATCATCCAGATTCAACTTAAATATCAGCTATTCAATGTATAATGGAACATCTCAGATAATGACTAAGAGGTCCCTCTAGTTAATCCTATTAGGGTTCTCATACAAGTTCATTGAGGTTTTGCAAGGACATTCCACCACATGAGGTTTTCATCAACACCCCCAAAGAAAAACTTGTAAAGACAAACTTAGATAAAAACTTGTTTGAATCAACTAGGTTAGTATTTGACATAATGGTGTTACCACTTTTCAATGGATATTTCAATTAGCAATCACTTCTTCAAAATGATGAGGTAATAAAACAAGTGCACCCATTATCAGATAGAACTAAATGTGAAAAATATCTTCTTTAAAGGATAGCAAGGATGATTCATTTAGGGTTGAGTGTAGAAATGTAGGAGGAAGATGCACATGAGAGTAAAAGTAATTCAACACAAGACTTAAATGATCCTTGATAGAAAGAACATGAAGAGATTAGCCCATACCTCCAATTACCTAAAGTGAAAACAATGTTAAGCACGTGACAAAGATCATATCATTTTGGCATCAGTACCAGATAAGTAATACAACAGGTTTCTACAGTACCGGAATAGAAAAATGAAAATAATTAATAGGGGAAGAAACAGAGTGACGATATGTATATGAGGGCTTGCAAAAGTTCATGGTAGGTAGTGTGCAATAATTGAGAGTAACCATATGTTTATTGCATAATTAGTCTAATTTCTTTAGTAAAATGAAAAATGTTGAATTTATATGTCCTAGTACTTAAATAGAGTAGCAAAACTTGAAGATATCATTAGAGCTACCAACACCTTATTACCAATACCAGATCACCTAAGTACCATATGAGCACAGGGTTATGACCAGTATCTGAATAGCGCATAAATGTTGTTCAGTACCGGATGAACGCAGACCTAGTGCTTTTGCAACTTTTGTAGGCTGCACCTTGTAGAAGTAGATGGTGTTTTATAGTGTTCTGGAAGAGGACTTGTGATCTTATTCAACTGAAAACCATGTAGATGGAAAAAATACCAACACTAGATGTAGGAACTTTGAGTTTGCATCAAAATAATGCAAAGGAATTTGGTGACTGGGTTGCAAGCTCTATGACAAGAGGGTATTATGTAATTGGATGACCATATGTTGAGATTTAGAACCCTCCTCTTTTGGAACCATGTTGATCATTGCTCCTGTTGGCACTTCCTTTTTATTAGAAGATGAACCTAACTACTATTGTTTCAGAAACCACTCCCCCGTGCTTGAGGTTTCGCATGGACTCATGCAAACAATGTGATATGTTGAAAAATTGTTGCTCAGAGAGTTGTAAACATCTGCTAAAAAACAAACCAATAGAACCAATTAAAACTAGATTTGTATTCATTCTTACAAACATAAAATTTAGGGAAAGTGTCAAAAGTTGAATTATAGCTATAAATAAAATAGTTTTGAATTAACATTCAGTTTCAACTGCTATTAAAAATATCACTTAATTAATCATCCTTGTGAAATAATGGTCTTAAAATAGATAGGTAATGATAAAGCATAAATGCATCATTTTTAACAACTTAAGGAAAAAGAAGAAATAGGTCGTGAAGCACTCCCTTAAGTGTTATCTTCTGTTGAAATGGATGCCTTCTCCGCTTTTGAAACCCTTCCAGTATTTTGTGTCCATTCGGAGGATGAAGAGAACGTCTTCTCATAAGTTTCCAAACAAAATTATCATAACTTTAAAAGAAATCTACTATCAGAACAAAAGATCTTAAACCAATTGCTTAATTAGCTATTGACATTCCCATTTATGAAAAGTATGAAAGATAAGTTGCATTGCAACATTTATTTATTTATTTACTATCCTACTCTAATTGAATAAAATAAAATGTCCTTCAAGTATAAGAATACTTCCAGTGAAGCCATGTGTGTAACAGGGTTAGAAATATATCCATACTCGGGTTTAAAATATAACTTTTAATGCATAGGAGAGTATGAAGGACCAGCTTCTTTGATGATGAGATCAAACAATAATGAAAAGTAAAAGAGTAGTGTGACCTGACAACTAATTGGAACCATCTTTCAATAGGATCAAGATATTCTCGTTTCCCTTCTTTGTTTAGGTCACACAACATGTCCTCATTTTCCATGTTACGCATAGTATTTTCTTCAAGATGATTGGTCTCTGAGGTACATACAAGATCTGTTGAGAGGCATGCTAAGACCTCCTCAATCTCAGGTTCCAATGGTTTCTCTTCATTTCATTCTATCCATGATTCCTTAGTATCCTCACCAAATTGACATGAGGAATCCGACGGGACCTCTAAATCTTCTTGTGGAGAGACAACTAAATTCTTGACTGTTATCAAGATATGCTCTTCCTGAGAGGTGGATATCCCAGTTGCTGCTAGAATGTGGGAAAGTTCTTGGAGGAACATTCTTCGAGACCTTGATCATCCTTGAATTACTTTAGCTGGTTGATGATCCCTGTCTCACAACACAACTTAGTACTCATGGGTTCATACAACACCCCAAAAATTATTTATCATGAAAGATTTGAATATTAAAACTAAGAAATTAAAACTATTTGCAAAAATAAAACACACCAAACTTGAACTCCTTGCATTACTTGGACCCTGTTGTCACTAGGTTATCGGTTCACATAAGTTAGCCCATCATGAAAACAAAATTTTGCATAAAGAAAGGAAAAACACACTTGTATTAAAAGAAGAGAGGACATCCTAACTTTGGAGCAACCCCAACTAAGTAGATGTGTGAGCTCTTACCACACATCTTATCATCTTCTCTCCGCCCTTAGGTCATCCATAAAACCAATCCAAAACAATTAAATAAATCTAATCCAAATACTACTTATTACCGTTTGCAACTCCCTGGCAACGACACCAAAATGTTGGTGCAATTATTTGTATAATATATTTCCAAACACAAATTATCAACCAGGATTTGTAATCAGTAGAGTTGATGCACTATATATGTCGATAACAAATAGGTTCCTATGTTTGTTTAGTATATCTTAGATAAGAAAACCATCAATAAAAAAATACTTTGATTTCAAAGATAACACTCTTCACACAATTCAGAAATTAGAATGCAAAACTATGCACTCAAAATATTTTGCTCAGATAATGCCTTGTCTATTTACAATCTCATAAAGTGGAAAGATGGACTTTGAATCTCTTATCTGTCGCTATTATCATTAACAACAACTAACAAGAAAATATGGGCACACTTCAAGAATAGCAGAAGATAAAGCTCATAGTAAAACACTCAAGAAAACACTCAATTGAAAAGGCTCGCACTCACATAATAGATTTGTTCATTATAGGCTCATGAAAAGAAGAGATGAAATCAGATATTGTTCCCTGTAGCAATTGAAAAGAATAATCAACAATTCACTCTTAAACAAAAAGCAATCATAACTCTATTCACTTCAATCAAACCTGTGTAGTACAAAAAATAGTCAATGTAATTGAGAAGCTTCATTAAATGGTGCATGAAGGTGAGAGATGAAGTCTGATCTTATTTCTTGTAACAACTCACTTCAAACTTGCAATAAATTCTTATCTAATTCTGCACACACTTAATTGATGCATCACAAACAAAAATTTAATACAATCTTACAATCTTGCAATTACTTTATTCCTACACAGGAAACATAAGCCTTAATGAGATATTCCATTTGATGGCTTATGTAATGCGAATGATGGACTCCCAACTGCTCCTATGCTGCCACACTTTGCAATCAATTCTAATAGTGAAATCAGAAATGAAATCAAAACAAATAGTACAAAAAAATAGAAATCTATACTAATAATTTACAATGAGCTTACCAAGATGGATCTGTGGGCCCTTGTCGATGCCAACATGGAAGCTTTTATATCAGCAGATGCTAAATTCTAAGAGACACACATGATCCTTGAATTCAAACTTCCATTGATCTTCAGCAAATGAATTTACAAAAGGAGTTGGTTCAGAAATCCAATTTTGAACATACTAATTTCTCTCCTTTGGCTTAGAGCCATCACTCAATTTATATAATTTTTACATTACAAATTTGGATCTAGACAATCCAATCCAAATCAAAACAAGTTTCCATCAATGGAGTTCGAGTACAACCATTATCTAATCAAGGAAATGGTGTTCCCATGAATCTGGGCATGATCTTAGAATTTTTGGAAAATTGGCAAAGATTGAGGATAGATCGTTCCCCCTGAGCTAGAGGTCCACACATGTGAGATCTAGAGATTCTGGCTAACGATTCCTAATGAAAACACCTCTTTGGAAAAAACCAATGTCCCCAAATTTTGAGATCCATCATCATCGGCCCAAAAATCGAGGTGAAAATCTAGTACCGGAATGTTGGTACCAAAATCCTGTAGGTAGTTGTTTAGTACTGTAATACACATAGCCACACTAGTACCAGAATAGCACAGGATGGTACCAGAATAGAACAGGGAAGTATTGAATCAATTTTATGCAGTTTTGTTGGTACCGGATCAATGATGCTTAAGATCAAATGATTAGGATCATGAAAAATCAACTATTTTAATCGAATTAACTCAAGAAAATCAAACAAAACATGCCTTAACCATAATTTACCTCTCTATGCACATGAACAAGGTCATTAAGTGTATCTATGGAGGTAACGATCAATTTTATGCTCATAACATAGGTAAAATAGACTCAGATAGGGGTTAATACAGGGTATTAGAAGTGTCAAAATGGAGACTCAACAATCTCCATTTCCTCAAGGCATGCACTGTGGCTGCCAACTCCAAATCATGAGTGGCATAGTGTCTTTCATGCTCCTTCAACTTCCTTGATTCATAACATATAACAAACCCATTTTGACTGAGGAATCCACCAAGTCCTTCCTTACATGCATCTGTGCATACAATGAAGTCTTCCTTTGGGTCTGCAATCCTTATTATTGGAGCACTTGTTAATAATTTTTTCAAGTGTTGGAAACTCTTTTCACAATACAATGTCCACTGAAAATTCACACCCTCTCTTTTTAAGGAAGTTATTGGGTGTTCAATCTTTGAGAATCCTTTAATAAATCTCCTATAGTAGCCTGGAAGGCCCATGAATGATTTGACCTCTGTCACATTTTTTTACGCTGACTATTCTGTAATGGCTTCTATCTTTTCAGGACCCACTATTATTCCATCCTCTGAAATGATATGCCACAAATAATGAATTTTCTTCTGATAAAATGAGCACTTGCTCAATTTGGCATACAACTGATGCTCCCTTGATACTTTCAACACCATCCTCAAATGGTGTTCATTCTCTTCTTATGAATTATAATATATAAGAATGTCATCTAAAAAGGCAATGACAAACTTGTCTAAATAATCTCGGAAAACACCATTCATTAAGCACATGAAAACAACTGGTTCATTTGACAAACCAAATGGCACCACTATGAACTCATAATGACCATACCTTTTCCTTAAGGTGGACTTGCTGATATCTTCCTCTTTAATCCTTCCATGATGGTATCTTGACCTAAGATCTATCTTTTAAAATATCTTTGCATCCTTCAATTGATAAAAGAGATCATCAATCCTTGGCAAAGGATAATTGTTCTTTACAGTCACTTTATTCAATTGTCTGAAATCAATGCACAATATTAATGTCTCATATTTATTCTTCATGAACAAGACTCAGGCACCACAAGGTGACACACTTGGGGCATATATACCCCTTCTTCAGAAGTTCTTCAAGCTGTATGTGCAACTCCTTCAACTCTTGTGTACTCATTATGTAAGGATTCTTTGACATTGGAGCTTCTTCATGCACTAAATTTATAGAGAAATCAATGTCTCTCTTTGGGGGTAGTCCTAGTACCTCCTTGAACACATCTTCAAACTCTTCAAGGACTGCATGATCTTCCAAATTTGGCACCTTATCTTTAGATGTCTCTTTCATATGGGCTGCAAATATTTAGCACCCTTTTCTGTAACATTTCTTCAACTGCAATGCTGAAATTTCTCTGATGGTTACTACCCTGGGAATTCCCTGCACTTTCCTCGGGCTCCCTTCCTCATCCAAGAAAGTGAATGCATTGTTATGACAGTCTAGTATATCATCATATTGATCCAACCAATCCATCCCAATTAGACATTCATAGGAACCTAAAGGCAATATGTTCAAATATTCCCTAGTGTTAATTCCATTCATGTCCATAAGACATGACTTAACCATCTCATTAACTTTTCTTTTGGCTATGGTAGCCAATTGCACCAACCAAGATTTTCCATGCTTTCTTCTTGGCAAATGCAAACTTTCCACCATCTTAGGATCTATATAACTATGACTATCTCTTGAATCAATTAAAATAGCAATGGTTTGGTTGCTGATCATAACTTACACTTCAATCATATGTGACTGATACTCTGCTTGCTTGTTGTCTAGGGCTGCATAGATCCTTGTTACATTTCTGCCCATGTCCTCCATTGTTTCAGTTTGTTATACATTGTGAATAGTCCTCACTTTTTCACCTTTGTGAGGGAAATCACTGAACATATGATCTCCTTTACAACCCCAACATTGAATAGGTGGTTTCCTTGGCCTTTGACCCCCTGTCTCAATCGTTCTGGGTTCTCTAGAAGTTGGTTGTCCCTCAGTGTTATTTTTGAAGAATGGTGTCTTAGTTCCCTTCTTCCTCTGATACACCTTGAATTTCTTTTTTTCTTCCCAAGATTTTTGGAAAGTTGGCCTTGATTTTTTCTGATCATATAGGCATTCATCTCGCCTTATGGTTTCCTCCAATGTTTTGGGATCATCATACTGTATTTTTTCACTGATAAATGATGGAAATCCACTCAAATACCTCTGAATATTAACTATATCATCCTTGATGAAAGAGACATACTTTAGCAGTTCTAAAAACCTTCTCTCATATTCATCTATGGTCATACTTCCAAGATTGAGTTCAAATAACTCTTTCATTTTATTTTCATAGTATCTCTTATTCAAGTATTTATTCTCAAAATACTTCTTGAATTCTCTCCAAGTAACACTTTTCTCTTTAATGTGTTGCACCTGCACAAGATGATCCCACCACATGGATTTCTTTCCCTTGATTTGATAGATGGAAATTCTTCCTTCTGCGTGAGATGAATAATTATGCAATTGAAAATACTTTCTCATGCCCAACAAACATGTTTCTACATCTTCATCCTTCTTCTGCTCACCATCAAATGTAGGAGGTTTGATTTTGTTCATTTCTCCTCGCAGTTCATCCACCCTAAAAATCTTATGCTTCCTAACATGGGATGGACTTGAGATTTTGTGTGATATCTTATTCCAATGCCTCAGGTAGTGATGGTCATGTCTACTAACACTTATTTCTCTTATTTTATCATCAGGAGACCTGTGACTTCTTGATTTTCTTGAGCCACTCTCCTTATCCAATTTTTTTTCTATTTTGTTCAAGCTATGAAATAACTTCATGTTGAAGTCCTCCTGCTTCTCCTTGGATCTCATAATCCTTTCATTAACATATTTATGGATTTGGAAATACTTCTACAAATTTTTAATGGTCTCTACCATATTCATGTTTTCATCCCTTCCTTCTCCATGTCCATTGGAGTTTCTTCCTTCAATGCCCAAATGGACATCCATCCCTCTTATCTCATCATCCTGGATGAAATTACCCTATGCTTATTACATTCCTATGGACTCTGTCTTGATCCCGATCTGATCTATTTGTTGTTAATTCTACAAAATGTGGATCCAACAAAACTTTGTCAAGCTAACTGTTTCAACAATTTCATGAAAATATGAACCATTCTGGTTCAATAATATATCATAATTATTTCTTATGATTTCCTAAAAAAATGAATGCCTAGATCAATTTTATAGGTGGATAATTATATTCCATTATCAAATACCTTTCCAACACCTTCTCCCATGCTCAATTCTGAGTCTCGAGCAGAAAGTTATGGCTATTTGAAAATTGTCCATTAATTTTTATGTTCATTTTTCAACTTGGCGCCACTATGCACTATAATTATGAAATTTAGCACCTAATTCATTGGATTTTTTGTAGGATATCAATTGGGTTTCTTCATACACATATTATGGACACTCTATCCAAGTTTCACCTTTTTTTGAGCTCTTGGATGCTAGTTACAGCTTGTTGAAGTTCTAGGCAAATTTGTGTTTTTGGTCTGGAATGCTACAGGTACCTTCTTTGCCATTTTAAACACTTTTATCATGCCCAAAAATTTAATTCAGCTCTAGGAATGTCTTCTATGTTTCAATATATTTCCATTGACTACTCTTGTGCCTAAATCTGATTTAGAAGAAGAAATGTATGGCTCTTTGAAGCTAGTTGGGTCTTAAAATTTACCCTCCATTGTTTGTGTTGTAACTTTCTCATAAAATCTTCGTTTGACGAACGATTTACACCATTATAAAGCCCTCTTCGAGCTATTTTATTTAAGCTACAAATACACAGTGTGACTTGTCACGCTCTATTCTCATGGTATTTGCATTGCTAAAGACGTTGTTAAGGGCCTCAAAAATGCGTTGCAAAAACATGACATTCAAATGATATAAAACGTTGTAGAAAATCGTTGATTTTCTACTGTTGTTCACCCTCCAGACGACTTTGCGCACAAAATTGTCAACCTATATGCCCATATTTATCATGCATAGAAACACCACAAGATAAATCGTTCTCCACACACCTATAATCATTGTGGAACACTTCTCTGTCGTGCTAATAACTTGTGTGCACTAATTTTGTGTCGCGTGCCAATAGCCATTGCACACAGTTTTGGTTCTTGCACTATTACCTGTTGCCCACAATTTTTGTATCACGCACTGGTATTCTACGCACATTTCACTCTATGCATTGCACCATGCCCAAGTTTAGTATGCCCCCACTGTGCACCAATACTCTGCTAGCACCACTAACTAAATTGTCGCGCGACAACATATACCCACATTGTGCATGCACCAACCCGAACTCCTCTTTGCTCTCCAAATACTGTGCACATCAGGCATGCCATTATTATGTGTGTGCACATGACACGCAATTTTTTTATGCGTGCATCAATCAATCCACACCGCGTAATGCTAAATTTATCGCGCGAACCCGCACACCAACATTTTTCCACGTAGTGTCCATTTTTTACATATCACAAGATTTTTATTGCACAACATGCATTTTTAGTGTGCCCACCTGTGCACCTTCATTTTTATGTGCATCAATTCCTCGTGAATTCCGCTGCAGAAATTGGGGCTTTTTCCTCAATTTACTATAGACATTCTACAACTATGAAATTTGTTCAATTTCACACCGATAACACCAATTCAAACTCTATAACAACAAATCGTTGTGGGTTTGACATTTATGGAACGGATGTTTCCCAAACTCAAGTCACGAATTGAGAATTTTTAATTATAAAACTCGCTCGAATTTTCATGGCTTCACTGTAACTTCAAATTTGACCCATTCTAGATCTGAATTTGCTAGAACATATATTAAATCAATAATATCTCACCAATTGGCCGAATTTCTCCATTTTCCCATCCATTTAACAACAAAAATTGGGGCTTTTCCCAATTCCACGTCGTTGCTTCTAAATTTTACTATGGACTCTCTACAAACTGAAATTTGACCACTTTGAACTCAATCCTCTATGAACTTTGACTTCAACTCAACTTGCTCGGACCATTCAGGCTCAGTGTTGAAAACTGAAGCTCTGATACCATATTGTAATGTCTCCTTCCACCCAGGTTGGGCCATGATACACGAGAAAACGCTTTTTTTCTCTTTGTAGAACATACTGTAACATACCCAACATCCAACTGAGCTATGCCACATAAATTTTTCACACTGCATGCAATTAAAACATACATACACACATAGCTCTTACGGAAACGTATATATAAAACGTAAACATACAAATACATATGTAAATGCACGGATTCAGACAGAAATAAAAATAAAAATATACATGCAACATATGCGGGAAATACCCATAAATATCAAGACAGATATAGCCACTCATAAGATAAACTCATAAAAATAAACACGTAAATGACAATTCAACATGTAAATTTATCACACAATTGACACTTATATTTGTAATAATATCACGAAATGCATGAATACCTTCCACAAACCTCCCAAACTTAGACCACACTTCTCATCACTCTCAACAATGGGTCACCCCCAAGTTAGGACTAAACTCCACACGAGTAAAGGGATTCCTAACTAGGATAATGGTTCATAGACAACAAGAAAGACTCTGTCACAGGTGCCTACTCAAACTAACAGTCTACAGTCCCTCATTCCCCACATGCCTGTCCCACCCCACGAAGTGTGCCCCTTCTCTGCTCAACTGTCATTCGGCTGCCCCACTTCCTTTACGGGCTTCAACAACAGGCCAGACAAGAAGTCTTAGAGCCCTATAGTTGCAGTTTAACACCTTCAAGAAATCAATTCCCAACAATTCTCTCACCCAGAGAATTGATCACGGTCCTGGAAACCTGCCTCTTCAATATCTCATGGGCCTTACAACCCGCTTCTTCAATCCATCTCCCAAGATAACTAGCTACACAAACAAGTATGGCTATAGATCTAGGTTTAGATACAATGATAGGAAAGTATATAGGATAGCTGAATGTCTGAGTGAATGCTCATGGTATGGCTCAATGGATGACTCAATTATGGAAGGAATGATGGAAAGAATGTTGTAAAATGAACTAAGTCAAAACAATATGTATGCATGTCCCCAACTTGACACTTTTCATGTTGGGAGCTACTTTGGCCAACTTGTCCCCAACTTGACACTTTTCATGTTGGGAGCTACTTTGGCCAACTTGTCCCCAACTTTGGAACTTAGGATAAAATAATTATCCATACTTTATACTTTAAGAAATATTAATATAATATTCCTTTTTGGCTTAAGTTACTTATCTTAGCCCTTTTCCTTAACTTTTAACCCCACCATTTCCCTAACTAGTGGAGTTTAGTCCCCCATACTCTTTTATCATGGTCAGTGTGTGCGCAACAATGTATTTTATATTAATGATGATACATGTACAAAATGGGCACACTGGCCTTTAACATCTAGGCTCTCCAGCCTAATCACAACATGAGAATCCTAGATTATAATAACGGGCTCACCAACCTATAAAACATAGCATATGCACAAAGGCTCGTTGGCCTCAATATCATGCACACTTAAGATGTTGCATGTGATATCCTAGAATGTGAATACTTCATCATTTTACTGTGTAGTACATGCACGCACTATTCCATGAAAGGTGCATATAAAAATGATATCAAACTACTCACCAACTTAAGTACATTTTCATTTACATTTACAATTGGGTTTGGCCTAGGGATATTACATGCCCAAACAATTTGGGAGTATAGTTCCATTAGCTTGTTGCTAGGAGGGCACATTTTTCGTATCGAGTTCACAACAAGCTCAGAATCTCCGAAAACATAATGGTGACCACAACCAAGATTAAGAGCGTTTTCAATGCCTAATAATAAAGATTCAAACTTAGTGACATTGTTTGTACAAGCAAACTCTAACCTATAATACATATTATGAATTCTTCCTGCAGGGGACACCAAGATAATACCAGCCCCATTTCCTTCATTAGAGCGTGAACCATCAAAGTGAATATTCCACATATCATCTTCTAAATTGATTCTTTCCAAAGGAATATTATCATCTTCAGCAAAGATGAAGTACACTCCTAGGTCCTCTTCGATATAGTTTACACTATATTGCGGAACACTCTCTATGTAGGGTGAAATTATTCCCTCTCTAAGGACTATAATGTTCTTTCCATTCCGAGGAATGGATAAATGTGTCCCATCGAGTGATATCTATCCACTTATTAAGGCTTTCCAATCCCTTCCCAAGATAATTGAGTAATTTATTACAAGGATATCAATTACCTAAATTTTGAGGGTTGTCCTTATCTCAGGATGAGCACATAAAACCAAGGTTACGTTCTTAATCTCACCTATGGTTTTTTGTTGTAGACTATTATAGGAGAGCATGCTTCTGGCATTTTCATTTGTAGAAGACAAGCCTAGATCTTCCATAAAAATATTTGACATCACACTTGGGCCGAAACCACCATCAATGAGGCAACAATGGGAGATTTTATCCATAATCTTTACAGAAATATAAAAAGGGGGATTTTTTACAAGGTATCTAAAGTTATGTACACCTAATTTATTTACAGAAGAATCCTCTTTGTTTACCTCTTCGGAAAGATTGGCTACAATGGAATCTTTTCCTTCTATGAATTGTTTCAAATGCATCTGTTGTTCAAGGATGACAACCATGTCTAGAAGGGTTTCATCTTCTTTGATGTTGGCCAACTAATTCAATATATTTTATTTGGAAGAGGGGAGAGGAGGAGTGATTCCTTGACTTTGAGAAACCTTAGGAACCTGAAGAGTAGTAACGATTGAGGATGATCTCGGGCCAAAAAAATTATGGGGAGGATCAAATTTTCCCTTGGGAGCATAGGCTTTGATCCTAGTATTGATGACCATGACATCCTCTGGCTCTGCAAAATCTAGGACAACGATGGTAGCTTCTAGTATTTTACCAAATATATTATCTATGGCACTCTTCTTTACCTCACATGTTGTTTCTTCGTGGTGTTCCTCACAAAAGTTACACCAACTCCGAGGCAAGATAGCCTTAGGCTGAAAACTATTTTCAACCAGATTCCTAAAGGGGGGTGCAGAAGAGGATGAAGCTCCAAGGGTGAGGGGGGAGACAGTTCCTTTCAGCTCATATGCTATCATACGATTATTCATGTCTTGTACTACTTATAACAGGGTGAACATGTATGTTTGTCTAATCCATTCTCCTTGGGGAAGACCCGTTCTTTCAAGTTGTTCTTCATACTCTGAGAAAGTATGCAGAGTGGAGACGAGATTATCAATGTATTTTTCCTCAAGCCTATGACGGTAGGGGGATGGAAATGCATTGTAGTAATGCATGAAATCGGCTTGGTTCTGATGGTGGATGAGTTCGAGGATTTTATTGTATAACTTGATGAAACGCAAGTTGAAGGACTTGATGGTATCGCAATCCTTGTAGGTAATGTTATAATGCTCCCTTAACTTTTCGGCTAGGATTTTATATTTTCCATAAGTGGATTGGAACCAATAGATTAACTCCTCCAAAGTAGAAAAAATATTAGGAGGAAGGTCAAAGAATTTAGCTTCAGCCTTTCCTTCCAAGAAATTGACAAATAAGTGCATGCAAGTATCATTTCCATTGGCCCCTATGTTATGACAAGCATTAGAAAATACCGCCAAGTGTTGATTTGTACTGACAATGTTATTTCCTGAAAACCTAGGAAGGTGTTCTTTAAATTTTGGAAGTGGACGAGTAGTAGGTGCGAGGTTAAGAGGAGAGGACACATGCCATGGTGTGGTTGTGGCGTCTTCTTCGAACTGAAAAATACCATACTTTTTAATGACTTTTGTGGGGTTTGTGGTAGATTGTACAGGGATATGGTTGCTATATAAGCTACCAATCATTGATGATGATGAATATTGAGAAGATGGAGCACTTCTAGTGCCACCAGAGCCACCAATAAATGTCATCCTATGGATGATAGACGAGGGAAAGAAAGATGAACTGGATGAATCAGATAAAGTTTTCCTTAGATCACTTTGTTGGGCATATAATACAACATTTTTTCTTCCTATTTCATAAATAGGATTGATTTCAGGTGACAAGCCTCTTCTTCTTCTAGAAGTGCAAGAATCTAGGGACATGAAAGAAAGGCCAAAACTTGAAGAAACAAAAAGGGTCACTATTGATTTCTAGGTTGTCTATGTCTATCTTCCAATTGTTCTTGAGAACTAATATCTCATTCAATTGCATCCCAAGAATGGTTAATCTCATCACGGGTGTTGGCAGTGTCTAATATGGTATTAAACAGATTCAAAGAAATGTTGGTCTGATCTTGAATACCATGTGCAATATTGGGCCACCTTGCAACAAGAATTGTCATTAAGAATAAAATAGTTAAAGAATCAATCTCAGTAAAAGAAAGATGTATAGATGAAAATCGAGTATAAAAATTAAGCAAAGAGATATCGAAGATCTCCCCAGTATGGTCGCCAAATAAATGTTGAGGAAACGATATGAAATGATCTTACTCAATCATTTTCATATTTTTCTTGGATAAAGAAAAATAGACGGGAATCTCACCCTTGGTTTATAGCCAACACAAATACCATCCTAACTCTCAAGTATTAATTACGAGTGCTTAGGCTAGTCATTTATCCATAAAAAGCTTGCTGGAAATTTACATTTTGTCCAATTTTCTGAACATATTAATTGCTGAAATAAACGTAAAGATAGAAGTAAAGTCACCAAGATGATAATCAAGACAGATGAGACATAAAACAATCCTTTATTTCATTCCAATTCACCAAAGAGTCATTTTCTTTACAAAATCTCATATAGAAATTTTAGACAAAAGTCAAACTTAGACATCCCCGATGGAACATACAAAAGGACCTCTGACATAAAACCAAAACTGAACTCTAAAAGTTGGATCAGCTTGCCACATATTGTTGCCCACTCGACTCTTCACAATAGCCTTTGTCAGTCATGAAAACTAATTCACAAGCACACAAGTATACACGGACTATCAAAGATAGATCAACACCTCTGAAAAACAAGTGTCTAAATGATGTAATTTAGCCCTGAATATTGTGGTCTACAATAAGACCCTACTATCATAAAAGAGAATTAGGCTTGTGATGAATAAATGAATGAATGAAAACTAAACTATCTCAACATAAACTCAAAGAGAAAACCTTAGTATGCTTCTCTTCTATCCTCCTCTTGTTCCTCCCTCTCCTTTTGTCTTTAAGCAAATCAGAATTGGTTGAGGTAGTTGAACCACCTCATTAGATATGTTAACTAAATATTCAACCAACTTTTTAGTTAAGGGGGAAAAGTAATAATCATAACAAGGGTTATAAATAAATAATAACTAGTAGATGAGACCCCTTGTGACTCCCTTTAGCTCATAACAATCATAACATAACTAGTTAGTTAAGAAAAACACACCTCCTTGTGGCTCCCATCATTATATTCACATTTGACAATTTAGCTCATGATATTTGAATTTTTTTTCAAAAAAATTATTACTCATATATCCA
>SNQJ01S0197489.1:0-13839 GCA_010110895.2 Picea sitchensis | reverse complement strand
ATTTACCCATCTTGGTTAGTGGTTCTTTTCTCTCAAGTGTATTTTGTTGAGCAATTGATGAGTAGACTTTTCTTGGGAGAAGTTTTCATTTGGTGGACTTTGGGACGTCTCGACGTTTATTAAGTTATAAGTTTTTTGCTAGGCGTTGGCTTGTGAGATGTTGACACTAGTCTAGAGTTTATAGTAACAGTGAACGAGATTTAAATCTAGGCCTCGCCTAGATAATCTCGATTATGTTACCGATTCCTCTAAATCTAAAAAAAATTGATGAAAATAGTCAATTATAAAAGAACTATTATCCCAAGCTATTTTGTCATATGTTTGATAATTCCTCAGAGCATGTGCCCATCAAATTGTTATAGTGCGATATGATCTTGATGATTATTGGCACAAGTTTGTCTGCAAGAATGAAGACTCATCTCGAGACTAGAGCATCTTTTTCCTTACATATCTATATATATAAATTTAGTTATTTTTTTCATACAAATGTATAAATGTAGATACTTTTTAAATATATAAATTTAAATATTTTTTATACAAATTTATAAATTTAGTTACCTTTAGGCACATACTGCTATCTACCTTGTTTGATTAACCTCGATATTAGAGGGGTGGGGGGAACCGCGAAGTTCATAGCCCTAAAGAGGTTCCTTGAGGTTTGTAAACCAACTATACTTTTTATCCAATAAACTATGGTCTGTGCTTCAAAAGCTATGGATTTTTTAATGAAGCTTCTACCAAAATGGTTTTTTTGTGGAGTGGACTCTACGGGTCTTTCAGAGGGATGTTGTCGGCTTGGGACCCAAAAAAAGATGATTTTTGTGCCTATCTGACCCCCGCGGGGATTTTACTGGAAGGTTTTTTGTTATATTTAAACAAAAGTTTGAAACTGATTAATTGCTATGGTCCATATGTAGATCGAGAAGTTTTTTGGAAAAATATTAAAAGAGACGAGCTCCTCAAAGAAAAAAATGTGATATTGGGGGGTGATCTTAACTTTACCACCTCTAGCAGAGAAATGTGGGTATCACATTCTAGAGCTGATCCGCTACATCCTTTTTTTAGACAGTTGTTGCTAGGTGAGGGGTTGGTGGATGTTGAACCATTAAAGTTGATTCCAACCTGGAGGAATGACAGAGGAGGACTGGACTACATTACAAAAAGATTATATCAGTTTTTGATATCTGACGAACTATTGATGTCAGGAATCAGATATAGATCTTGGGTCTGCAATACAAAGATTTCAGATCACATGCATGTGATATTACATGTGGAAAATGATATAAGAAAGGTAAGCTATCCTTTTAAATTCAACTCGGTGTGGCTCGAGGATCCATATTTTGTAGAACTTTTTAGAACAAATTGGAATGGCTTATTGGGAAATGAGATCCTAAGTCCAATGGATTCTTTACAAAAAAATCTCAAGAAACTTAAGTCTTTAGTGCCTAATTGGAAAGAAAGAAGAAATAGGGTACTAAGGAAGAGCTGGTAAAGATAGAAATGGAGTTGGAAAACCTATATACTAATTCTTTGGGGGGATTTGAAAAGGAGGTTGTTAAAGTACAGATCTCGGAGAAGGAAAACAAAAAACTGGCCATTCTGAAATAGGAGGAAGAGACATGGAGACAAAAAAGAAAAATAAACTGGATGGCTCTAGGAGATAAAAATACAAAGTTTTTCCATGCTTATGCAAGCTCTAGAAAGATGAACAACACCATTTGGGACATTACCAAGGAGGATGGTACTGCGATCACTTGTAGTCATGAAATTGAAGGGAAAGCTATAGGTTTTTTTCAAAATATTTTCAAGGCATGGGAGAATCTTTCTATTTCCAATCAACTAGTTGTCTTGAGGCATTAACCTAGAATTTTCTCTGAGGAAGAAGGGAAAAATGTAGCAGATCCTATTACTCTAGCACAATTTATGGCTACGCTAAAAGGATTTAAGTCCTCAAAAAGTCCGGGGTTGAATGGTTGGACTGTGGATTTTTTCCTGGATTTTTTCGACCTAGTGGGGATTGAAATTTTGGAGATGGTTGAAGAAAACAGAAGGAAAGGAAGGGTTAATGGAGATTTAAATGATACCTTTATTGCTTTCATTCCTAAGAGAAATAAACCATATTCGTCTGGAGTCTTTATATCTATAGCTTTAGGTAATCTGGTTTATAAGATCATTTCAAAGATAATAGCCACTAGATTAAAAACCTACTTGTCCTTTGGAATTTCAAGGGAACAATTTGGGTTTATTGAAGGTAGACAAATAAGAGATGCTATAGGTGTAGTACAAGAAGCCTTACATAGCATAAAGGTAAAAAATATCAAATAAATGGTCTTAAAATTGGACTGGATTAAGGCCTATGACAAAGTGGACTGGGGTTTCCTTAGGCTTGTACTGTTGCAGGTGGGATTATGTCTAGAAGAAATTGATTGGATCGTAGGTTGGTGTCTTCAACAAATTTTGTTGTTCTGATCAGTGGCAGGCCCTCTAGTTTCTTCAAGAGCTCTAGGGGATTAAGCCAAGGGTGCCCTTTATCCCCGTTACTTTTTCTGCTTATTGTTGAAGGTTTAAGTAGAGTCATATAGATTCAAGTAAGGGAGAAGAAATTAGAAGGTCTTACTGTGGAAAGAGGGTTAAGAATCACACATATGATGTTTTTGGATGACATTATTCTTTTTGGAAATGGTAACTTAGTTGAATGGAAAGTCTATCAAGAAGTCCCGAACTTATTTTGTCAAGCGATAGGGATGGCATTTAGCTCACAAAAGTCTATGTTACTTGAAGTTGGATAGAACATGGAGGAAACTTTGTTGAAGGAGTTTATGCCATATGAAATAAAATCAGTCGATGTTGGTTTCAAGTATATAGGATGTTATTTAAGACCAAATTGTTATACTAAGGCTGACTGGATATTACTAGAAAAGAAAATAGAAAAAAGAATAGCAAATTGGAGACACATATGGTTGTCTTTAGGGGGTAGGTACACACTTATAAAATTTGTTCTTGAAAGAATCCATTTGTATTGGCTATATGTGGCAAAGATCCCAAAGGGTACTTTAAACAATATCAGAAGGAGGGTGTTTAGCTTTATGTGGACTCGAAAAAAATTAAAAGAAGGGGCTCACCTACTAAGATGGAAAAAGATAGCAAAACCAAAAAAGGATGGAGGCTGGGGAATAAAAAATATATATACGTTTGGAAAAGCCCTGGCTGAAAAAAGTCTTAGGAGAAGTCTCATGGTTTTGGGTCTTTGGCATGAGGTGATTCTGAAAAAATACTTAAAAAATAAATTTGTTATAGAATGGCTCAGAGAAGGTAAGAAAATATGGAATGGTATTTCAAATATATGGAGAGCCTTTACTTCTTCATTATCTATTTTAACAGATTGGCTAGTATGGAAACTTGGAAATGGAAGAAGCATTAGGATTGGAGTAGATCCTATGATTGGGTCACAACACTACTGACGCAGACGTCAACCCTCAGTGCACGTCCGCGATCACCAGGACCTTCTATCCCTTAGGCCCGAAGAGTTAGAATACTCTTCAAAACCCCTTTCGGGACTTTCTTACCCACAACAACTCTTTACTGATCTCCCTTACCGATCGGGAAATCGGAATTCGCGATTTCGCGAATCCTATGGTTGCGTGTTTCTCACTTCACGATTCCCCGAAGTCCGATGCGAATCAACGTTGACTTCTCCTATGCTATCGGAACTTCTCCCTATCGGGAAATCACTATTTGTGATGCCAACAATTTGAATTCCCAAACTCCGAACCCCGATGGGCCGATTCCCCGATACACATGTGGGATGGACTCCTCCACCTTCTATCCTTCTATCGGGATTTCGGAGCTCACGGGATCGCAAATCCTGATATCGATGGACTCGGGACTTGTCGTTCCCCGATCCCTGATATGATGCCACCTGTACTCTACCAGCACCTGTAGTCCCACACTACCACGTCACTGTCGGGATATCGCAAATCGCGAATCCAACATGAAAGTGTTCTCTGTTATTGAGAACCCCGATTCTCCGATCCCCGACTCTCTGGGATCTCCTGACATGCATCCTACAAGATTGACAGTTCTGAACCTATCGGGGTATCACTCCTCACCATATCGCAATACTTGATGCACCAACTTGGGACTTCACCTTGCGAATCACCGATATGTGATATCACGTGTGGATCAGACGGTCCCTGTGACTCTAGATCGACGGCTCTACTTCCTCCTAAACTTCGAACCCCTAAAGGCTCGCGTTGTAATCTCCTTGCACCTTTGCAGGATCTAATGGTCCTCGGATTTTTGTGAAATCTCTTTAGGGGATTTCAACCGTCCGTCCTTCCTTAGATATTTCTGCGAGATATATCAAACACCCCCTCCGTGAAACCTTGTTCAACCACTCTCCAACCGGCAATGCTTCTCTTGGGCTTTCCACAGCAACGCCTGCACTTATCCTTTAGTGAACTTGTAGGCTTATTCCTCCTGAGCTTGTTCTCAACTTCACAAGTCCCTATGAGAACTCTCTGACGCGCACTCCTTGTGGTGAACTCTCAACGCCTGCTAAGTGTTGAGATTCTTCGTCTCTGCACACTGACCTACAACAACAGTCTTCTACCTCCTATGCTCAGATCAACAACTGAGACTTCAAGTTCAGCCTGTACTTCCCCTGCATGGCTCTAACAACCCAAATCAACCTCTGGGTGAATGAGAATAAGTGTTAACTATCGAGCCTTCATCAACGCACTCTTTGCGGATGAATTCAACTGCACTCTATGCAGGAATCTCCTGGCTCTGATAGAGAAACAATTGAAACTTATTCTTTTCTCTCTCTCTCAGACTTCAGTTAAAAACCTGAAATCATATGCCCAGCCTATTCAAAGAAAATGCATACAAAGAACAAAACATTCATGAGCACAACATTCACACAGAGAAACAACAACCATGAAATTGAACAGAGCTTCATTCTATTTATTCAATCTTCTGTACATGGGTGTTCTTCACAGATTTCTCTGCTTTCTCTTCTCTCCTGAATGCTTGCCAATGTTACAATGTACAAAGGAGGGTGTCTATAGCCGTTTTCCCTCTCAAACTCTAAAGCTATCAAATCTACAATTAATTTCCTATCTAACAACATTAAAACTATTAAATGCCTTCCTATCTACTAAGGACGAGAGCTTAAAGGCTCAAGGTCCCCTTTACAATACAAGTGCACCGTCTCTTAAATGAATCATTTAAGATCATGCAACAATTCAAAGTATTTCAAAACTTGTGCTGGCTTGTCCAGCTATCTTCCGCTCGATGTGTTGGCTCGCTTGATGTGTTGTCGATGCCCCTGCATCATACTCCTCGGCTTGAAAAATTCATGGGCTCCTGTCCATGAGCTCCTACACGGTCTGTCCATGATTTTGAATGACTGCTTCTGTCTCCTAGCTGACATCTTCCACTAGATGATTCTTCCACTTGACCAGGTACTCATAGTACTCTTTCCTCCTGATCTTCTTTCCCACTCGCTTGTCCAATATGCACTCCATCTGTGGCTTTTCTGCTATTAGCATCTGCCTCTGCCACTAGATCACTGGCTCCTTAGTTGCATTCTCTACTTCTCCAGCCCTGTATGGATATAAATCCGAAACATTGAATATCATAGATATCCCGATGCCATCCGGCAACTCAATCTCATATGCATTTTCTCTGAATTTCTTCAGGACCCTGCATGGCCCAATTTTCTTCATCTTCAGTTTATTATATGTTCCCCTCGGGAACCTTTCCTTCCTTAGGTGTGCCAGAATCAGATCACCAACTTCAAACTGAAGTTGTCTCCGATGTTGATCTTCTTTGTGCTTATACTCCTGGTTTGAGTCTATCAGTCACTGCTTCACCTTGCTGTGAAGTTCCTTCATCGCCTCAACGAATTCCTCTGCACTCGCACTGCTAGTAGCAGTCTGTTCTGACTCCCTGAGTTCAGAAACTCCCCTCGGTTGTGTCCCATACACAATCTGAAATGGACTTTTGCCTGTACTCCGATTCACAGAATCGTTGTATGCAAACTCTGCCTGTGGCAATATGTTGTCCCAACTGCTATGGTGCTCCGTCACCAAGCTTCTCAACAAGTCTCCCAGACTCCTGTTGACCACCTCGGTCTATCTGTCTATCTGCGGATGGTAAGCTAAACTAAACGCCAAATTAGTCCCTAGCTTCTTCCATAGTGTCCTCCAAAAATGACCGATGAATTTCGTATCCCTATTCGATACTATGCTTCTCGGAAATCCATGAAGTCTAACAACCTCTTTGAAAAACAAGTTTGCGATGTGAGTCGCATCGCTGGTCTTCTGGCATGGAATAAAATGTACCATCTTTGAAAACCTGTCCACCACCACAAAGATGGAATCAACCGCTCTCTGTGTCCTCGGCAGTCCTAATACAACATCCATGCTAATCGTCTCCCATGGTCTCTCGGGTATGGGCAATGGCTGATAAAGATCTGCATTTTGCTTTCGGCCCTTCGAATGTTAACAAATTTGACACCTGTCAACAAAATTCTTGACATCTGCTCGTATGCTTGGCCAAAAATATGATTCGCTCAACTTTGCGAATGTTTTGTCGTGCCCGAAATGACCTGCTAAGCCTCCATTGTGTTTTTCCTTTAGAAAATTCTCCCTCATGGAGCAAATTGGAATGCACAATTGATTTCCTTTAAACAACAATCCCTCCTGGATCATGTAGTCTATCCATGAGCTTCGATCTCTGAGAACTGGATTCTCAGCTGCTTCATATGCTTCCCTGAAATCTGCATCTCCTTCGTACATGTCCATTCTCAAAACCCAATGTTTTGACTCGGAATTCCTGCAGCAACAAACATTTCCTGCTCAAAGCATCAACCACTTTGTTAGCAATCCCTGAAATATGTTTGATCACAAATGTGAAATTTTGCATATACTCTACCCATTTTGCATGCTTCTGGTTCAACTTCTCTTGTTGACTCACAAACTGCATTGCATGATTATCGTTGTATAATATAAAATCTTTAGGGACCAAGTAATGCCTCCACTTCTTTAATGCCTGTATGATGGCATAAAACTCTTTATCATATGTGGAGTATTTCAGCTTTGCTTCATCCAGCTTCTCACTGAAATATGCAACTGGTCTGTCCTCCTAACTCAAGACCACTCCTGTGGCATATCCACTTGCATCACATTTCACTTGAAATGTCTTCTTGAAGTCCAGCAACACCAACACTGGTCGTTCCGTTATCTTCCGCTTCAACAGATTGAATATTTTCTCAGCCTCTGCTGTCCAATGAAAAGACTCGTGCCATTTCTTCACCGTGTCCATCATTGTTGTGCTAATTCCACTGAAATTCCTAATGAATTTTCTGTAGAAACTATCCAAACCATGGAAACTTCTCACCTTTAAAACATTTCTCGGTGATGGCCAATTCTTGATCACTTCCACCTTACTCGAATCCATTTTCAACTCATTCGCTGAAATAACAAAACCCAGATAAATGAGCTTTGTCTTCATAAATGAGGATTTCTTCATGTTGATCAACAACTTCTCTTGTTGTAGCTTCTTCATTACAATGGCCAAATGTTTCAAATGTTCAACCCTTGTCTTACTGTATATCAATATATCATCTAGATATACGACTACAAATTTCTCGATGAATTCCCTCAGGACTTCATTCATCAGCCTCATGAATGTGCTCGACACGTTTGTCAAGCCAAACGGCATGACCAACCATTCGTACAAACCTTCGTTTGTTTTGAATGTTGTCTTCCATTCATCACATTCCCTCATGTGAATCTGGTGATATCCGATCTTCAGATCAATCTTTGAAAAATAATTTGCCCCACTCAAGCAATCCATCAGATCATCCATTCTCGGCAGTGGAAATCTGTACCTCATGGTAATTTTGTTGATCGCTCTAGAGTCAGTGCACATTCTCCAACCCCCATCCTTCTTCGGACTAAGCACTGTTGGAACAACACATGGACTCAAGCTCTCTCTGACCAACCCTTTGTCCAATAGCTCCTGGACCTGCTTCTTGACTTCCTCATTTTCCTACGGCGTCAATCTGTACGCTGCCTTGTTTGGCAAACTGGCTCCTGGTATTGGGTCAATGTGATGACTCACACTCCTCATCGGTGGCAATGAATGAGGTAATTCATCCACGATGATGTCAGCGAACTCTTCCAGCAGTTCCTGAATCTCATCTGGTAAGTCATCCACTCTTGTGCTAGTCAGAACAATTCTTGGCTTTCTGACCACAAAGAATTGTGGATCTTCTTTCTTCTCCATCTCTGTGAGAAGCTCCTTCCCACTCATGAGAAGTATTGAGCTGCTTACTTCAGGATTTACTTCCTTATCCTTTATCGGAAGCAGTCTGTGTGTCCTCCCATCCTTATCTAAAGTATATGTGTTCATTCTCCCGTCATGAACCACATTTCGGTCATATTGCCATGGTCTACCCAACAACAAATGACATACATCCATGGGAATGACATCACACAAGACTTTATCATTATATCCCCCAATTTTAAATTCGACTAAACATTGTTTAGTGACACTCACCTGATGACCCTTCTGTAGCCATGAGACTTTGTATGGACTCGGGTGATCAGTCGTTTCCAGCTCCAACTTTTCCACCATCTCGGTTGAAACGAGATTGTCGGTGCTTCCGCTGTCCACAATAACCTTGCATTTCCAGCCCTTGGTCTTGCATGTGGTTTTGAACAGTCTAGTCCTTTGAGCTGTGTCCTCCACCTCCTTCTTGGGTGTTAAGAGAACTTTGTGCACCGTCAGTGACTTCCCACTTCTGGTGTCTTCATTCTCGACATCATGCCTCTGCGTTTCTATGATGTGAACCTCTCCTCTGTCCATTTTCCTATCTGGACAATCAACTGCTTTATGTCCATCCTTTCCACAGGTGAAACATGTGACTACTCCACCTCGGCCTCTTCCTCTTCCTATGGTACGAGGAAAAGTGTTTGCATCAACATATTCTCCTCTCTGATCATTACGCTGTCCTCTCTGTTCAACCTGTGGCTGTCCTCGCTGTGAGGTTCCACCTCTTTCAATCTTACCCTGAGGTTTCTTCCATTCCTCCTTGGGTTTTTGATATTTCTCCTGGGCAACTGTCTTGCCTCTGGGCTGACTTCTGCCTCGCCCTCGCTGACCTTTCTTATGACTCAGCTTCTCCTCGGCTTTCAGAGCCATCTGATAAGTATCCTCCACCGTCCTGATGGTAACCATGCTTAACTCATCTTGAATGTCGTATCTCATACCATTCAGGTATTTGGCAACCTTCTCATCATCACTCTCCCGATGACCTGCTCTGATATTGAGCTTGTAAAACTCTTCGGTGTATTCCTTCACCGTCATCAACTTCTGCCTTAGGTTCTGCATTCACCTGAACAGTGTGATCTGATAATCCCTTGGGATGAACTTCGCTTTCATCTTTGAAATCATTCGATCCCAGCTTTTAATTTTCTATTTACCTTTGGAATGTCTATCTGCCTGTAGCTCATCCCACCACAATGCTGCATGTCCCTTCAACTTTGTGACATCATGTCTAACTTTCTTATCCTCTTCGATCTCCTCATAATCGAAGTAGGTATCAAGAGCTCTAATCCAATCTAGCAGCTCTTCTGCATCCAGATTCCCCTCATAGACTGGAATGTCCATTTTGGTCTTGGAACTCATCCGAGCGATAGCTTTGATCAACCGCTCGGTTGATGCATCCTCTGTTGTGACCTCTCCTTCTTCATGTCCAACTTCTTCTTCAACCTCGGAATCACTAAGATCCCCTACAACAACTCCGCGTCTCTGCGCTGTCTCCATCTCTTCAAGCCTTGCTCGAAGATCTCTCATCTGCCGCTCCATTTCTGGATTTTCCGCTGGCCTTCCTCTTCTTCTCACCTTCCTGTCTTATGGACCAGGTGATTGCCTTTCTCTCCTGGGTGGCATGGTAGATTTACTTCTTCTCGGCTACAGAAAGCAAAGAATTCCCGCTCTGATACCACACTGACGCAGATGTCAACCCTCAGCGCGTGTCCGCGATCACTAGGACCTTCTATCCCTTAGGACCGAAGAGTTAGAATACTCTTCAAAACCCCTTTCGGGACTTTCTTACCCACAACAACTCTTTACTGATCTCCCTTACCAATCAGGAAATCGGAATTCGCGATTTCGTGAATCCTATGGTCGTGTGTTTCTCACTTCACGATTCCATGAAGTCCGATGTGAATTAACGTTGACTTCTCCCCTGCTATCAAAACTTCTCCCTATTGGGAAATCGCTATTTGCGACGCCAACAATTTGAATTCCCAAACTCTGAACCCCAATGGGCCAATTCCCCGATACACGTGTGGGCTAGACTCCTCCACCTTCTATCCTTCTATCGGGATTTTGGAGCTCGCGGGATCGCAAATCCTGATATCGATGGACTTGGGACTTGTCATTCCCCGATACCCTATATGATGCCACCTGTACTCCACCAGCACCTGCGGTCCCACACTGCCACGTCACCGTCGGGATATCGCAAATCGTGAATCCAACATGTATTCTCTGTTATTGAGAACCCCGATTCTCCGATCCCCGACTCTTCGGGATCTCCTGACACACGTACTACAAGATCGACGGTTTCGAACCTATCGGGGTATCGCTCCTCGCGATATCGCAATACTTGATGCACCAACTTGGGACTTCACCTCGTGAATCATCGATATGCGATATCACGTGTGGATTAGACGGTCCCTGTGACTCTAGATCGACGACTCTACTTCCTCCTGAACTTTGAACCCCTAAAAGCTCGCGTTGTAATCTCCTTGCACCTTTGTAGGATCTAACGGTCCTCGGATTTTCGTGAAATCTCTCCAGGGGATTTCAACCGTCCGTCCTTCCTTAGATATTTCTGCGAGATGAATCAAATGCCCCCTTCGTGAAACCTTTTTCCACCACTCTCCAACCGGCAATGCTTCTCTTGGGCTTTCCACAACAACGCCTACACTTATCCTTCAGTGAACTTGTAGGCTTATTCCTCCTTAGCTTGTTCTCGACTTCACAAGTCCTTATGAGAACTCTCTGACACGCACTCCTTGCGGCAAACTCTCAATGCCTGCTAAGTGTTGAGATTCTTCGTCTCTGCACACTGACCTACAACAACAGTCTTCTATCTCCTATGCTCAGATCAACAACTGAGACTTCAAGTCCAGCCTGTACTTCCCCTGCACGGCTCTAACAACCCAAATCAACCTCTGGGTGAATGAGAATAAGTGTTAACTATTGAGCCTTCATCAACGCACTCTTTGTGGATGAATTCAACTGCACTCTATGCAGGAATCTCCTGGCAAGGATAGAGAAACAATTGAAACTTATTCTCTTCTCTCTCTCTCTCAGACTTCAGTTAAAAACCTAAAATCATATGCCCAGCCTATTCAAAGCAAATGCATACAAAGAACAAAACATTCATGAGCACAACATTCACACAGAGAAACAACAACCATGAAATTGAACAGAGCTTCATTCTATTTATTCAATCTTCTGTACATGGGTGTTCTTCACAGATTTCTCTACTTGCTCTTCTCTCCTGAATGCTTGCCAATGTTACAATGTACAAAGGAGGGTGTCTATAGCCGTTTTCCCTCTCGAACTCTAAAGCTATCAAATCTACAATTAATTTCCTATCTAACAACATTAAAACTATTAAATGCCTTCCTATCTACTAAGGACGAGAGCTTAAAGGCTCAAGGTCCCCTTTACAATACAAGTGCGTCGTCTCTTAAATGAATCATTTAAGATCACGCAACAGTTCAAAGTATTTCAAAATGTGCACTGGCTTGCCCAACTGTCTTCCGCTCGATGTGTTGGCTCGCTTGATGTGTTGTCGATGCATTTGCATCAACTACTATAAGTTATCAGGGAATCTAATCACAACTCTAAAAGAAAAAGGCATAGTTTTTCTTGCAAATGTTGGGTCAGTGGATTTGGATAAATCTAACATTACAAGATGGAAAAAGATGAGTTTTTGGGGCTGGTTGGAGATCAAAAAGAAGAATGGGATAATTATGTTAAGGGGATTTTAGGGTCGGGATTTGTTTTAAATAATGAAAATGATATTTTATTATGGTCTTGGGATACAAAAAAAGGATAGGTGAATGATAAACAAGCATATGAAGTTCAGATGCCGGAAAAGGAGACTAAAGAAACAAACTGCTAGTCTAAGGAGATTTGGACATGGCATGTCCCTTTAAAAATAAAACTTTTTTTTTTGGTTAATGCTTGAATAGAGGATTCTCACTTGGGAGAATCTGGTCAAAATAGGCTTCTTGGGGCCTAGTAGATGTGTACTTTGTGGGAAAGATGAGGAAACTGTATTACATCTATTTGTGGAGTGTAACTTTACAAAAGATATTTGGACTTTAGTTCTAAAAGAATTAAAGTTAAAAAATTATTGGGTAGGAGAACAAATTGTTGAATGTCTAAAAAACTGGAACAGAAAGGAGGTTATTTGGAAAGAAATTCCTTATTACATCTATTGGGAGGTATGGAAACAAAGGAACTTGGCGATCTTTGAAGATCATCCTCCAAGTTTGGTCAGAGTCTCTAGTAGGATTCTTTAGGCTCTAGGTGTTTTAAAGATCCCTTTAGCTATTGAGAGTTGTAGGGTTGTTAGACCTCCCTTACTTGATAATAATATGGCAGTGGGGTTTTTTGATGGGGCCTCTCAAGACAGGGGGTCAGCATGTGGTGCAGAAGATGTTTTAAAGTGCCCATTCTTGGGTAACTATAGACTTAAGATGAATTGTGGAAGAGGAACAAACACAAAGGGGGAAATCCTAGATTTATGGCGCATACTACTTTTTCCTCTATATAAAAAGATTACAAGGCTACAACTAGTAGGTGACTCAAAACTTGTAATTGATTGGTTTAACAATGTTAATTTTCTATAGCTGGTCTCTCTTTAGCCTTGGATGCAGAGAATTCAAATGTTGAGTGGGATATTTCAAAAAGTAAAATCTCAACATATATACATGGAGTTCAACAAAGAAGCAAATCAACTATCTAAAGAGGCTCTGGTATTGGAAGAAAATGATATTTATGTAGCAGGAAATACCGTTGGAGACATAGTTGTCTTTGAAAGACTTCATCTCAGTTAATTTTATTACTGTATGGGGAATGCCTAAACTATATTTTGCTGGAATGTATGTAAATACATTTAGGAAGAGAATATATTTTTAAACAACTGAAAATTTTAGAAGTACAGTTATATGATAAGCTGTAAAGTTTAGAGTCAATTTTGTAATCTAAAGGAGTTTTTTTTATCAATTTTTACCAGTTTTGATAACAACACTTTTTTAAAAAGTATTGTAAAATCTCAGAAAACATTATGAAGAGAGTCCTTTTTTAACAAATCTATTATATTTTACTAATATAAAGTTTTTTTCTACGGAACAACATTTTTTTTAAAAGTATTGTAAAATCTCATAAAGCATTCTGAAGAGAGTCCTTTTTGTAACAGATCTATTATATTTTACTAATATAAGGTTTTTTTCCGTTTCTATGGAAAAAAAAGGTCTCGTTGCGTCCTTTCCTTGGTCTTATATTTACGCCGAAAGTCGTATACCTATTGATAATGGGCATATTTAATAAGGGTTTAGTGCTTAATAAGTTTTCTATGGACAAGATTAAATATGGCTGGAATATTCTTAGTAGTCACACAAAATAAATGGTTGTGATTTCAATCATTAACTTCCTAGCTATTATAAAGACATCCGTTTATGTGTTTACTATTTTACATTTACCTAATCATATTTAAAAATTACTTTGATAGCTAACTGATTG
>SNQJ01S0197485.1:0-17285 GCA_010110895.2 Picea sitchensis | reverse complement strand
CACATAACCAACGCTCCACATGAAAACTAAGTTCCATTCCAATGTATGGTGCTTCAGTTAAAAAGAGAGATTCTAGCACATAACCAACGCTCCACATGAAAACTAAAGAAAGCTTCTAATAATTTATGAAACTATCAATACACATTGTTGCATACTCTAAACCATGACTCTTTGTCTTTAAGAATGGTTGTAATGGTGGTACACTTCCTACAATGAGGACCACATTACCCTTCCCAACCTTCGTATCACCCCCTTTATGTGTGCTTTCTATAATGATGAGACCCCCTTTATGTGTGCTTACGACCTCAACTCATGGTATAGACTCTTCTCTATAAGTGGTTGCATCCATCGATTCTAACCCTGGAAGCCCCCATCCAAGGAAAATATCTACTAAGATTTAAAACAAAATCAACATGTTTGGAAGTAAGTAATTTATTTTGTTGTTATGCGTGGGAGTTACGAACTTCAATATGCACATTATCATTGTATGAACTGCATTTTTACCATACCTTTATGGGGTTTTAAGCTTGCTTAGTCTTTATAATGAGAATTTACAGTTTTAACTAATTAATATGAGAGGTCGCTTTACACTAAAGTATGTTTTAAATTATATGATAAGGAGTGTTTTAATATAGGCATCACTACCTCTTCGATCATGGTTTTATTTTTAAGAAAATTAATATCTTTATTTAATAAATACAAAATTATATATATCAAATGCTTTTCAGTTTTCATAAAGTTGATAAAGTGCAACATATGTTTCTTGACATCATGGAACTTTCCATTATGCATACATCCAAAAAAAACCTTCTTAACGTCATTTATATCGATATGTTTGTCAAGTATCTTTTCAAAATATAAAGGAGTTTAAGTGTAAATACCTATATCACTTTTAAAAAAAATACAATCTTCTTATACATATACCAAAACACAAATTTATGGGTTAAACTTTGGCTTTTAAGTCCATATAGGGAGAGATAAGTCCATATAGGGAGATCGATCTATATATATATATATATATATTTATATTTATATTTATATTTATGGTTACACTTGGGCTTTTAAGTCCATATAAGGAGAGACATAATCATATAAAGAATACTATGTTAAAAGAATATCAATGTCTTTCATGATCAACCAGGTACCACGATTCATCTACATCTTTATCTTCAACCACTCATCAATTATTTTGTTTGTTTTCTTGTATATGTGGTGAAAAGAAACAAAAACAAGAATTAAAACAATACCACATATATGAGCATCCAACACAGGTTGCATCATAAAGTTTCTCAGTTCACATTTCTTATTCAACCGTTTAATTCCAATTAAGGAATCTCCGAAGACCTACAATTTCATTACACCATTTTCAACATCAAGTAAGAACCAATTTAATGGTTGTCAGTTATGGAAAATTATGTATTCCCTACCCTAATCATGCTTTAAATTTTAAAACATGTGTCCTTCATATATAATAAACCCCTAGCTCCACATGACCTATCATCCCTTTGAGAAACATCATTAAAATATGCCCAAGATCCAGAAGTGTCAATTTGCTCCTCGGTGTCAATATGTTTAGTAGTTTTTTCCTTCTTCGGTTGATTAAAGAAAAATAGAATATTAATCCCTTGCGAGGCACTCTACAATGGAGGAATGTGCATATCCTCAAAGAGGCTAGAATTTCTAGCAATCCATATTCCTCGTGCTATGATCACATGTAAATCCTTCTATGTTTTAACATCCATATTTCCACACCATGTCTTTAATCCCTCCTCAATAGTATGACCACTCCAAACATTAATGATCCCAATTATGTTTTCCACTTCCTTTCAAACCTGCTCAGAAAAAGAACAAGTCATAATCAATTGATCATTTGTTTCTTCTTCACTGCAACAAAAGGCCACTTCCCAGTGCCTTGGGTATTCCTTTCCTATAGAACATCCCAAGTTAGATCCTTATTATTGAATAAAAACAAAAAAAAATGTGTGCCTTTGATGGACATTTGAACTTCCACATTTTCTTCCACTACGAAACCTAGTTCCCCATATCACCTTCATAGAATAATACCTAATAACCAAATTTTGGATTATACTTACCATATGGGTTCATTCACCAAAGAAAACTATCCTCTACATCTTTGATCTAAACAAAGTTGTTCCTAAGTGATGTGAGATAAGATTCCCATATTACTACCTCTTCTCCTACAAAACCAAATGCATATGCTTGTTTCCATTCATGTCTCCATGTAGTGGTCATTTCTTGGTGTTCAATCTGCCTTAGGTAGTAGAATCCTTTATCCATTAATACTTGGATCATATGAGATGGAAGTCTAGATCCATCTCTTCATCCCCTCCAAGGATATTCACCCACTATGACCTTATTCCCATTCCCAACATCCCAAAGTAGCCAATTTCCTATTAAGGGGAAGGTTAGGAGTACTACTTTCCATAATATAGAGATGTTATGAATATTCTTCCTAGGGCTTCAAATCCAATCCTCTATTAAACTTGGATGAATATACTTGTGTACTACCACCTTACACCATAATCCATTTCCTTGAATGAGTCTCAATACACATTTACTTGCTAGATCTTTGCAAAAAGGGAAAAAAAAATTTAGTCCCCAGCCTCCCAAGGATTTTAGGGTTTCCATCCTTTTCCAGCTCACCAATCGGATCCCCCTTTTCTTCTTGTGGCCTAACCATATAAACTAATACCAATACTTCCAATCACCTCTTGAAGACCTCTAGGAATCCATGCTAGTTACATCCAATACATCATAATAGCCTCTAAAATTGGCTTAACCATGACAAGTTTGCACCTCTTGATAACCAACTATGAGTTCACCAAATGTTAATTCTCTTTTCCACTTTTGTAATTATCCATCTCCATCCTTTTTCCTAATAATTATTAGGTTTTAAAATGAAGCCTAAATATTTTAGGCATGATTCCAAATCTACAATTAAGTAGGGAAATAACTAGGAAAAATAGTTATGTCTTCTTCTAATATCCCCACAAAAGAGGTGGTATATGATCCAGATTTAGGAGCGGAATGAACTGATTAACAGACTGAATACAATAAACATAGAGATATGAAGAACACCACATATATCTAGTGAACAATATCTTCTATTGAATAAATGAAATAAGTTGAAACTATAAAACTGCATAACTAAAACACTTGCTCGAACGATGGTAGCTATTTCTAAGAAGAGATGTGATTGCTACACGCATCCATCTGAGAAAAATGATTACAATGAGGCTCCAGAGGCATTTTTAACATTACTCATGAATGTAAAAACCCTAGACATCCAAAAACCTAACCCTAGGAGATGAAACGCCAAAAATTATGTGGGCTCCTATGGGTAAGTTGGTACCTCAACTTCTTGGGGCCGTAAATTTTACATACGACCTCCGTTTTAGGTGTGTGATAGCCCTTTGGAAAGGTCTTTCCGAGAACTACACATTACACCATCAAACTCTAACTCTGTCTATATTTTGCCTATGGCGAGACAAAAAAACACTATTTAGGGCCCCAAAACGGCCCTGGAAGTACAGAAAGATGTGTTGACATGAAAACATACAAAATAATCCAGTTGGATTAGGTGGGAGGCCACCATTATCCACCTAGAAGATGTGTAAGTCTTCAAACAACCCCGGAAGTGTAGAACCCAGAATTACAAAGAAGTACAGAAGAACGTGCTAAACTAAAAACTGTCAAGACAAGCCAGTTGGAATAGGTGGGTGGCCACCAATATCCACCTAGATTAGTCCTCCCCCCTTAGGAAGCAATGGTCTCCATTGCGTTGAGTTCCCCCATAAGGTGAGGAAAATTCTATTGAATTTGGCCCCGGGTGAGCAACTTTCCTTGGTGGAGGAGTTGCCCTACCTTGACAACCCGATAAAGTTGGATTCTCTGATAGCAAGTGCCCTTGACCTGTGTGTCCACTAATTGATCAGTGGATGCATGTTCCATGTAGTCAGGGTTGATCTCTATTGGTGTTAGTTGTTCTGTGATCTCTGAAGTGTCCAATAATGGTGGAAAATATGGTCGAAGGAGGTCCACATTGAACATTGGGTGCAATCTAAGGAAGGGTGGAGTGTTGAGCTCAAAAGCATTGCTACCCACAACCTTGGTGATATTGTAAGGCCCATAGCGAAGTGGGAGGAGATTTTGATGGGGTTATGTAAGATGCTCTTTTTGCAAATGTAACCAGACCTTGTCTCCAACTTGAAACTGGTGTGGTACCCTATGTTGATCATGGTGTTGCTTGTACTTAGCATTGACTTTATACAAAATATCATGGACCTATTGGAGAATTTGTTGAATCCGCTCAATGAATCTGGTGGCTTTGTTGGTCTCAGACTAAACATGGGAAGAATCTCTCTGTGTGGTTGCAAGAGGTAGTGCAACATCAATGGGACCCAAGGCTTGGAATCCCAACCCCACCTGAAATGGCCTATGGCTAGTGGAGCTATGGAGAGCCCTGTTGTAACTGTGTTGAACATAGGAGAGACTCTCATCCCATGTACTCGGATGCTTAGAGTTGTACATGTGCAGTATGTGCACAATCATCTAATTAACGACCTGTATTTAGTCATATGTTTGGGGGTGAAAAGTAGTGGATTTAGTCAGATTGGTGTCCAACAATGATTAGAGACTTGACCAAAATGTGTTGAGGAACCTGATGTCCCGGTTGGAGATGATGGTATGTGGTATCCCAAAATGGACCCACACTCGTTCGAAGAAGAGCTTGACAGTATATGATGCTATGATGTTCTTCTTACAGGCTGTGAGGATGGCAATCTTCAAAAATTGATCAATGACCACAAATACACAATCATTTCCTTGCTTAGTGGATGGAAGGCCAGACATGTAATCCATCGATATGGATTTCCAAGGATTCTCGGGGGTAGGAAGAGGGGTGTATAAGACTTGATTCTTAATGGTTGGCTTCACAATGACACATGCAGTGCAAGATCTGATATACTTGTTGACGTCCTATCGAAGTTTTGGCCAATAAAAATGTTTCTGTAGAATGGCCACAATTTTCTCCACGCCAAAATGTCTTGCCATCCGACTATAGTGGGCTTCCCAAATCATCTTTGCATGGTCGCTTGCAAGAACACATAGATATCCCATATGGCATAACAGATCGTCCTGAATGTGGAAATCAGTGACATTCGCACCTGTACCCAAGAGCTAATAGGTGGCGGCGAATTCTGGATCTTGTTGATAAAGTTGGGGCCACTCAAATGCCTCATGTCCATAGGAATGGAGCACAGCGGTGAGTGTAGCCATGGGAGATCGACTGAGGCAGTCATCGACACGATTTGTGCTCCATGTCTTATACTTGATGTTGATATGGATTTGTTGCATGTAGGTAGACCACTTCTGATGGCAGTTGTTTTGTAGCTTCCCCTGTGTCTATATGAACTGCATAGGCTTGTGATCAGTGTGGATGATTGTCTCATGTCCAATAATGTAATGTTTCCATTGACGACAGGCTTGCACAATGGAATACATTTCCTTGTCATAGGTGGGGTATTTCCAGACAATATTTGAGAGTGTCTCACTATGGTATGCCACCGTATGACCGTTTTCAGTGAGAACTGCGCCTACAACATATTCAGATGCATTAGTCTCAATCTCGAATGGTTGTTGCAGATCAGGAAAGGAGAGTACTAGAGTTGAGCACAAGCAATGCTTTAGATAATCAAATGCTCATTGTTGTTACTTCCCCCACATGAACTTTGCCCTGTCACCGCCCTTGGTCACTTGGCTGAGGGCCCATGCTATATGGGAGAATCCCAACATGAACCGTCAGTAGAAGTTGGCCAGCCCCAAGAAAATCCAAATCTTGGTTAGTGTGGTCGGGGCTGGCCAGTCACTGATGACTTGGATCTTAGTTAGATCAACATGTACCTCATGCTCATCAACAATGTAGCCCAAGTATTGGACCCTGTTCATGCCAAGGGATCATTTTTCCAAGTTGGCATATAGCTTGTGTTGTCGCAGAGTGCTCAAAACCTGCTGAATATGCCGCATGTGCTCCTCTGAAGTTCTGTTGAAGATGAGGATGTGATGCAGGAGCATCACTCCACCTTAGCAAATGTGCCAACACGCAAACATGTAGATGCACAATGGAGAAATGGAGAGGCACCGACCCTCCCCTTTTTTTTTTAAATTCGAAATCAGATCCGATGGGGATTTGCGTTGTAAGGTTGTAAGAGCCAAGCCATGCCTTTGTATAGGTAGTGGATAGGTTTTCCTTAAATGCTTTCTTGTAGCAGGTCTGGACATTCGTTTATGTAATGATTCGTAGGAAGTATGGTGTCTTAACTGAGACATCGATGGCACTAAGGCGGTGGAGAGGATAAGCTCGTAGAGCCCTCTTTTGTAAATGAGAGAGAGAAGAGGAGAGAGACCTCAGAAGGTAGAAGGTCTTAGGAGAACTCAGGATAGAGTCAGGATAGGAGAATTGGAGAGAACTGAGACTCTGTTGGAGTCCAATTTTTATGTAAACATATTTATAGACACACAGAGATAATAGAAAAATAGTTTTTCTTGCATATAGTGTGTTGATGTATTTGTGTTCATTGTTATGCTTTCATATATCGTTCATGTTTTGAATGTATGAATTGGTGAATTATTGCATAAGTTTCAATTGTTTCTCGTCTTTGAGTTTTGAGTGCAAGGAGTGCACATTCTTCGCAAAGAGTGCATTGATAGAGGTCTGTTAACCTCAGAGAAGCTCAAGAGAGATATCGTTGAACCTTCATCAGCAGAAGTGAAATGGGTGCATAGGAAGAACTCTGTGTTGATTTCAGAGAGAATCAGAGTTACTGAGAACTTTGTAGAGATCTTCCAAGTGGGCATCGAGTGGGTGCAAGTGTGAATGGAGGAAATCTTGTTGAGTTCAGGGAGAATAGTGTCAGAGGAAGATACTCACAGATTCATTGAATGCTCTGTAGAAAAGTTAAGCAAGGAGTGCTTGAGCAGAAGCTTCCAAGAGGGCACAGGTTCCCTTCGAGGGACAAGAGGAACAGAAGCAGAGTTATTGAACACTCTGGAGAAATACATGTTCAAGGAGTGCATAAAGCCAACACTCGGATGATGTGTTGAAAGATGGCTAGTTGAAGGCCAGTCAAAGCACAAGGATTTCGTGCAGAGAGAACTTGTTTCAAGTTCATGAGCTCGGGAGGAATAGTACCTTTGTGTACAAAGTTCTTGTAGAAAGCAGAAGAAGGCCAAGACACTTCGAGGTCGAAGCCACAGACAAGATTAGGAGAGATAGCATGAAGTTGCGCACAGAGCGCAAGGAATGTGCTAGGGTCGAGGTCGAGTTTCATTTACAAAGCTCAGGAGGGTAAGTGAAAGTCGAGCCCCAAAGTTACAGGGCTCGCAGGAGGTAGATCGAAGGTCGAGACCTTCGAAGCGTAGAAATATTCCAAGTCAGGGAAGCAAGCCAAAGCTTAGGAGGAGGATTGATAGCTATCGTTAGATCAATTGCAGAGGCACGATCTGGACCGTCAAAACTACATCCAGAAAGGAGAAGCGAGCGCAGGAGAAGATCAGATATGAGTCGTTGGATCTGAGCGCGTGGATCAACAACCATTGATCTAGAGGTAAGGTGCACGCACCTTAACCATTTGAAGGCAGATAGAAGAGTGGACTTTGTGAAGTCCCAAGTTCTAAAATCATCGGGACCGTCCATCGTTAGAGGACAGGTGGCAACAGATCAACATTTCGTTTACTCGCAACTCAGGGAAGTCAAAGGGTAGAGTTATGAGAACTCACGAAATGCGAACTCGCAAGTCAATCTAAGTCGTCGGATCACGGAGGGTTGAGGATCGTCGATCAAATGTGGGTGAATTCTCGGGAAATCGGGAATCAAAGAAAGGGAGGTGTGTCAACTTTCAACTTCGTGAAACGCAAAGTCCCGAGTTGCAGAAGGATAGATCTGAGTCGTTAGATCGTGAGAGAGACGTGACCATTGATCTAAGTCATTGAATATCACGTCCAGACACACAGGAGGAGCACGCAAAAGAATCTATCTTAGTCGTTGGTTTTGGAAGAGTGTGGACCAACAACCATTGGATCTGGAGGATGTGCACGAGGTTTAAATTCCTTCAAAGTGCACAGGAGGAGAGCCAACTTGCGAAGTCGCGAAGTTCCAAAATCATCGGAACCATCTATCTAGACAGGGCACATGGAAAGAGATCAACATTTCACTAACTTGTAGAGTGGAAAGGTCAAAGGGAGGATTCATGAGCATTCGCGAAGTGTGAACTCGCGAAAGGATCACAACCGTTGATCGAAGAGAGTACGTGGACCGTTGATTGTCCAGGGAGATATCGGGAGTTCGAATATCGATAGAAGGGAGGTAAGTGGTCCTCCAACTTCGTGAAACGTGAAGTCCCGATATGCAAAATGGAGATCAAGACCATTGGATTGCGGGGATTGTGGACCGTTGATCTGGCGAGCGGAACTCGCAAGTTTGGGTTTCTGAAGGATGAGCAAGCGGACTTCACGAGTCGCGAAATTGTGAAGGTCTTGGAAGCTTGGCCCCAGGTTATAGTGAGGGGACATATGGAAAGAGGATAAGGGAGGATCTATCATGCGCTAGACCCCTGTCAGTATTTCGGAGATTGAGAGAGTCGGGGTGACTCACATACAAAGACCCGATATGCGATATCGCGAATCTCCTTTTGAGAGGCGTGTGGTCACATATGGTGGTCGCGTGGAGGGAGCTCGTGCCTAGTGCTTGTTTACACGGGTGCAGTTCGCAGAGGACTTGTGGAAAATCATTTAGTGGAGGTTTCAGCAGGGACCAAAGAGTTGTTTCAGCTAAGAGAATTAGAACGATCCTTGACCGGGAGGTTGGAAGACCTTGCTGAGGTAGGGGGGGCTACATCAGGTGGTATCAGAGCTGATTCTCATATGTATATTTCAGGAGAGAGAGAAAGAGGAGAAGGCCATTATTTGTTTGCGGACAATAGATAAGGGAGATACAGTGAAAGGATATTGGTTGATACCATCAGGTGGTATCAGGAGCATAAATTTGCCTATAGACAATAGGCGAAAGGAAGGTGTATTTCTGATGCTCTTTGAGAAAGTTGTTGCATGTGCACAACAACAACAAAAATTTAAACATCCAGGTGAGTTGTGAGAGGAGATGGAGATGCTCTCGGATGTAGAGTGATCCATAGACTTTTTAGGAGGGCAGGTAGAAAGTGGAAATGGCTATTGAAGGCCATGGATGTGGTCGAAGAGAAGGTCGCAAGAAGAAATGCAATCCAAAGATGGATCTGTAGCTCAATGAGATAAGAGCAAGGATGGAGAAGCTATCATTGAAGATGCAACAAGAGACAGGGGTACATTGGAGGTATGAATTCCCTCTGAACAAGAAGGTAAAATGGCTTGTTCAAAATTTGTTGGCCAGAAAGAAGCAACAAGAGTTGAGAAGGTGGCTGGGGGAATTAGAAAACCTCAATGACACAGAGGAGGAACAGATTCACATCTGTGAACCAGAAATTGGGAGACACCTCAGTGATGAGGAGGAGGTGAGATCAGATGAAGATATCATAAACTGCCAGGTGGGCAGAAATGGACTTTCAAGTTTCTATGTGGGAAATAGAAAGATATTAATGGAAGGTCTCGTATGTTGCCAAAGGAGCAGTGAATAAAGTTCAGATTGCTAGGTTGGCAATGAGATGGGATCATTGGAGGATCTCATAGACTACCAGGAGGGAAGGGCAGAAATCCTAGATTTCTAGGTGGGTAAGGGAGAGGAGATGAGATTGTTTGATAGTCTCATTAACTCAGAGGTGAGTTTAGATCAACAATGAATGCTGACAGAGGAGGATCAGAGGAGTATTCTGATCATTGGGGGAATTGAGATATTCCTACCAAGAAGCCCAGTTAAGCCACAAAATGTGTTGTCGATGCAACAATAGGAGAAGGACATCCAACAGTGACTGTCATAAAGGAAGAAGAGGAGGAGTAGACACTGATGTTTTCCCCAATAGAAGGAGAAGAGAATTCAACAGAATTTCTCGAAATTTTCAGCCATGAAGTTGAATAGGAGATGACTGCAGCATTGGAGCTTGCAGCAGAGGAGGAAATAGACAACATGGATTTTGCTGATCTGTATACAGAATTGGAATCCCTAGAGAGAAGGGTGATAGTGTAGAGAAAGCACATCCAACATGTTAAGTTGGAAGTAGATGGAGGAGCATACTAGCCACAGGAATGATTGAAGGGAGTTGGACTTGAACCAATGCAGGAGGAGATGACGGAAGACAATATGTCAGAGGAGGAAGTCGAGAAACAACTCGGTGATGAGACTACAGAACTGAAGTTTGTAGCAGGGTAGAAATCTAATGCTACAAAAGAAAAAGGAAACGATATAGGGGATCAAGATGATCTACCCACTGCTAAGGAAGAGTTGCAGCCGAGAAGACTGCATAAGAAGAGCCAGCCACTGGACCAACTGGATACGGTGATATAGTATTAGGAAGTTGATGTTGAGGTCAATAGAAGCAGTCAGCGAAGGGGGCTAAACAAAAGAGAGCTTGCCATAGTAGCAGGGAAGAAATAGAAGAAGCAACAACAACAACAATGACGACATAGCTAGAGAGGAGCAAGAGGACAACTCTAGAAGAGAGTTTTAGATCCAGGTGGATTTCAACAGAGTTGGGAAACTCATGAAGTTTTCACAGCAGTGGAGTATGATGCAGGAGTATCGCTCCACCTTAGCAAATGCACCAGCACACAAACATGTAGACACACAATGGAGAAACAGAGAGGCACTGACCCTCCCATTTTTTTTTAAAATTCAAAATCACATCCTATGGGGATTTGCGTTGTAAGGCTGTAAGAGTCGAGCCATTCCTTTGTACAGGCAGTGGATAGGTTTTCCTTAAATGGTTGCTTGTAGCAGGTATAGATCATAGTCAAGTCTGGACATTCATTTATGTAATGAGTTGTAGGAAGTATGGTGTCTTAACTGAGACATCGACGGAACTAAGGCGGTGGAGAGGATAATCTCATAGAGCCCTCTTTTGTAAATGAGAGAGAGAAGAGGAGAGATACCTCAGAAGGTAGAATCTCTTAGGAGAAGAACTTGGGATAGAGTTAGGATAGGAGAACTGGAGAGAACTGAGACTCTATTGCAGTCCAGTTTTTATGTAAACATTTGTATAGACACACAGAGATAATAGAAAAGCAGTTTTTCCTGCATATAGTGTGTTGATGTATTTGTGTTCATTGTTATGCTTTCATATATCGTTCATGTTTTGAATGTATGAACTGGTGAAGTATTACATAAGTTTCAATTGTTACTCGTCTTTGAGTTTTGAGTGCAAGGAGTGTACATTTTCCACAAAGAGTGCATTGACAGAGGTGAGTTAACTTCATATAATCTCAGGAGAGATATCGTTGAACCTTCATCAGCAGAAGTGAAAGGGGTGCACAGGAAGAACTTTGTGTTGAGTTCAAAGAGAATCAAATTTAATGAGAACTCTGTGTTGAGTTCAGAGAGAATCTGAGTTACTGAGAACTCTGTAGAGCTCTGCCAGGTGGGCATCGAGTAGGTGCAAGTGTGCACGGAGGAACTCTTGTCTAGGTCATGGAGAAGAATACCAAAGGAAGATACTCACAAAGTTGTTGAACTCTCTGTAGAAAATATCTGCAAGGATTGCTTGAGAAGAAGCTGCTAAGAGGGCACAGGTTCCCTTCGAGGGACAAGAGGAACATAAGAAGAGTTATTGAACACTCTGGAGGAAGACCTATGAAAGGAGTGCATCAGGCCAACACTCGGATGAAGTGTTGAAAGACAGCCAGTTGAAGGCCAATCAAAGTGCAAGGAGTTTGTGTAGAGAGAAATATTTTCAAGTTCGTAAGCTCAGGAGGAATAGTACCTTTGCGTACAAATTTCCTGTAGAAGGCCGAGACACTTCGAGGTCGAAGCCACATACAAGATCAGGAGAGATAGCACAAAGTTGCACGTAGAGCACAAGGAATGTGCTAGGGCCGAGGTCAATTTTCATTGACAAAGCTCAGGAGCAGAAGCAGAAGTTGAGACCCAAAGTCACAGGGCTCATAGGAGGTATATCGAAGGCCGAGACCTTCAAAGCATCAAAATCTTCCAAGTCGGGGAAGAAATCCAAAGCTCATGAGGAGGAGCGATACTTATCATTAGATCAACTGCAGAGGCACGATCTAGACCATCGAAACTACGTCCAGACAGGAGAAGCGAGCACAGGAGAAGATCAGATCTGAGCCATTGGATATGAGCGTGTGGATCAATGACCGTTGATATAGAGGTAAGGTGCATGCAACTTAACCATTTAAAGGCAGACAGAAGAGTGGAATTTTCAATGTCCCAAGTTCCAAAATCATTGGGACCGTCCATTGTTAGAGGATAGGTGGCAATAGATTAGCATTTTGATGACTCGCAACTCAGGGAAGTCAAAGGGTAGAGTTACAAGAACTCGGGAAATGCGAACTCACAAGTCAATCTGATCCATCAGATCACGGAGGGTCGAGGACCGTCGATATGACATGGGTGAATTCTCAGGAAATAAGGAATCGGCGAAAGGGAGGTGTGTCAACTTTCGACTTCGCGAAATGCGAAGTCCTGAGTTGTGGAAGGATAGATATGAGCCATCAGATCGCGAGAGAGATGTGACTATTGATCTAGGTCATTGAATCTCATGTCCAGACACCCAGGAGGAGCGTGCAGGAGAACTGATCTTAGTCGTTGGATCTGGAAGCATGTCGACCAACATTCGTTGGATCTAGAGGAAGTGCACGAAGTTTAAACTCCTTCAAACTGAACAGGTGGAGAGCTGACTTGTGAAGTCACGAAGTTCTGCAATCATCAGAACCATCCATCGAGATAGGGCACGTGGTGAGAGATCAACATTTTTCTGACTCCCAGAGTGGAAAGGTCAAAGGGAAGATTCATGAGGATTTGTGAAGTGAAAACTCGCTAAAGGATCACAACCGTTGATCGAACAGAGAGCGTGGACCGTTGATTTTCCAAGGAGATATCGAGAGTTCAAATATTGGGAGAAGGGAGGTGAGCGGTCCTCCAACTTCGTGAAATGCAAAGTCCCTAAATGCGAAAAGGATATCAGGACCGTTGGATCACGGGGATTGTGGACCATTAATCTAGAGAGTGAAACTCGCAAGTTCGGGTTTTGGAAGGACGAGCAAGTGGACTTCACAAGTCGTGAAGTGCTTGGAATCTTGGCCCCAATTTATAGAGACAGGTCATATGGAAAGAGGATAAGGGAGGAGCTAACATGTGCTAGAACCTTGTCGAGATTTCGGATATCGGGAAGGTCAGGGTGACTCACATACAAAGACCCGATACGCGAAATCGCAAAACATCGCAAGGAGAGGAGTTGAGTCTGATTTTCCCCTTTTGAAGAAGCTCTTGGATCTGACACTCGATTTCATCATTTTCCATCAGTGAGCGATGATAGACCGGTCCATTAGGAAGAGGTGAACCGAGGGTTAGATCAATTGAATGCTTGACTTGGCTGTGCGTCGATACCCCGGTGGGTGAGGAGAAGATGTCTTTGTACTCTTCCATGATCCCATCAACTTGATTCTACTGCAAAGAGAGGCTATATGTAGAGGCCACAGATGTGGAAGTGACCTTCTGTTTACTGTGGGAATATATCACAAAGAATATGAACTTATCGGTCTATGAAATGACATTACTGCATTGTTTAGTAGAGATTAAATAAATAGTGGTAGGCGATGCTACCTCTGGTATCCTGTACAATTGTCTACCGAAAGTGATAATAACACCATGGGGTCTAGAATCATACACAACATGATGCTTCCACAAATATGGTTGTCCTAAAAGAACATCACAAACTTCAAGGGGAGAAATATCACACAATACCTCATCTTTGAAAGGATTGATGTCATAGGGCAGTCGAGACTGTTGGCTGACACAAAGATCTCTTCCTTGGTGAAGCCAACCGATGGTGTACGGTTGTGGGTGTGGTGTCGTTGATAGGTCCAGTCGCTTGACAAACTCTGCTAAGATCAAGTTCTTCTAACTGCCGTTATCGATAATGAAATGAAGCAAAGCCCCCTTTAACCACATATGTGAGTGAAAGAGGCATTCTCCTTCCTCTAGTTCTTCTGGTTCACTTGGTTGGACTTTGGTGGTAGCAACAATGGCACTAGGTTCAACATCAATAATCTGCTTCCTTCCTTCTGAATTTGATTCAGACTCAGAATCGGCTTCTGACTTGGAAGCCTTCAACTCGATCATGAGTGACTGCTTGGAGTGGCATTATTTAGTGTTGTGCCAAGGGATTTTATGGTATTCACACCATTTTCCTATGTCCTCCTTCGTCTTCTTATTTCCCTTCTTGTGTTGTGGCTTGGAATAGTGGTCCTAAGAGTGGCCATATTTTCTCTGTCCCCTGTTGTGTGGGTTGGGGCCACCTTTTCCCTGCTTCGGATGTGAGGATTTTGCATATCCAAACTCTCACCTCTTCTGCTTAAATTTATGCTCAATCTTAACAACATATCTATAAGTTGTACCCAATGAAGCAATGTTAAGAAAATCCATTTATGTTTGAATGTATCTATGCAAACATCCACGGTATTTGAGCACCAGATGTCGCTCAGAGTCTTTGATACTCAATTTGGTGTGCAAGGTATGGAAAATATTGGTGAAATCGGGCACTATCTGGTCCCTTTCTTGACACAGGTGGTCCATCTGGTGTACTAGTCCTCGTAGCTTCCAAAAGGGTAGTAATGTTCTTTAATGGCATCCCGAAAGGAATCCCATGTAGGGGAAATCACAAATATTCTTCTATGTCCCTTTGGTCAAAGTAAGTATCCCACCAATCCTTAATATGGGGGATGACCTTGAGGAGTGAAAAAGTAATATTTTCCCTATCGAAAAAATTGTGGACCGAAAAATACCCTTCAAGCAGATTTAACCATTTATCTACAACATCTGCATCTATCAGTCCTTCAAATAATGAAATATCAAAATTTACCTGTATCTTTAAGGGGGTTGCATGGACACTTGATGAAGATGCTTCTCCTGTGGGCAGTCGCCAAAGGATCTGCACAAAGTTGTCCATCATTTCGTTCCTTTGTCGCGCAAAGGATTCCTCAAGCAACATTTTAAGAGGATCTCCTGCTCCTTCATCTTTCTTTTCATCCTCCATGGGTTTTTATCGGACTTGGCGTGACCGATCTTGCAACGACTTGATTGGTTTGAGTCCCAACTTCTTGTACCCAGATCTTATTGGGGACATGCACGAAGAAAAATAAATGAAGAGTAGACCACTATGATACCACTGATCTGGATTTAGGAGCAGAATGAACTGATTAACAGACTGAATTCAATTAACACAAAGATATGAAGAACAACACAGATATCCAGTGAATAATATATTCTATTGAATAAATGAAATAGGCTGAAACTATAAAACTGCATAATTGAAACACTTGCTCGAATGGTGGTAGCTATCTATGAGAAGAGATGTAGCTTCTACACGCATCTGTCTGAGCAAAATGATTACAATGAGGCTCCAGATGACTTTTTAACATTACTCATGAATGCAAAAACCCTAGACATCCAAAAACCTAACCCTAGGAGATGAAACACCAAAATTTATGTGGGCCCCTATGGGTAAGTTGGTACCTCAACTTCCCGAGGTTGTAACTTTTGCATACGACCTCCATTTTAGGCGCGTGATAGCCCATTGGAAAGGTATTTTCGAGAAATATGCATTACGCCATCAAACTCTAACCCCGTCTACATTTTAATTGTGGTGAGCCAAAAAAACATTGTTTAGGGCCCCAAAATAGCCTTGGAAGTACAAAAAGATGTGTTGACATGAAAGCATACAAAATGATCCAGTTGGATTAGGTGGGAGGCCATCGGTATCCACTTGGAAGATGTGTAGGTCTTAAGACAACCCCAAAAGTGTAGAACCCACAATTACAAAGAAGTATAGAAGAACGTGTTGAACTAAAAATTGTCAAGAGGATCCAGTTGGAACAGGTGGGTGGTCACCAATATCCACCTGGATTAGTATATTTCCTTACATTTATCAACATTCATGTAGTTTTAAAATATAATTCCATTATCTCTTTTAATTTTTTTAGGTCCCTTCTATACCCATCATAAAAATCATAATGTCATCCACAAATTGTAGATGAGATAAATAAAAAGAACTTCTTATCTTAATACCTTGAAAGCACTTGATCTCTTGTCATCCAACAAAGCCCTACTCAAACGTTTGGCAACAATTAGAAAGAGAATAAGAGACAGAGGACAACCCTGTCTTAACCCCTTCTTGGTCGAAAGAAAGATGTGGTTGAACCATTGATTAACACAAAGAAAGAAACATAGGTGACACATGTCATAACCTAGTTCACAAAAGGAACAAAAAATCCAAAATGACTTAGCATTAGCTTCAAATAAAGCCAACTGACTTGATCATGTGCCATTGATAGATAAAAAATTAACCACAATTTCCCTAAGCTTCCTAGATCTTATGGAATGAGGGACTTATTGAGCTACCCCTTTTTCCTCATTAATATGCCAAGAAACACAAACTGTTAATTGGAAATGGACTTAGAAATCAAACTTTGAACTCTTCTCGATATGACCTTCACAATAATTTAATAGATGTATTTACATAGGGAGATAGACCTATATTCCTCAAAAGATACAAGATTGTTTGGTTTTAGAATAAGGGCTATGAATGTAGAACTGAAAGGGGCCATAATCCTCCCAGAGGATCTTGATGCCTTTATCACCTTCAACATATCTTCTTCCAAAATATCTTAAAACCCTATAAAGAACTCTCTTATTCATCCATCTAGTCCAATAGTGGTCCAACCTTCATCTTTATATACACTTACAAAACGATACACACTCAGTTACACTATCTCTTTGAAAGTATAAGATATTGGCCCATAATCTCTCTCCACCTTCCATACTATATTGATGTTCTTCCAATGATTAGCATAATGGTGAAATAATTTTGTATTTTCATCACCACAAGAAAGCCAAAGAACCTTGCTTCTAAGTCTTTAGTCTACTTCATTTTCTAATAAAAAAATCCTTCTTTTATCTTCCAGAAGATTTGCTTCAGACCTAGTTTCCTTAGAAAGGAAACCAACCCCTTCATTATTATATAGTTCCTCCAATTTCTTTCCCACCTTAGTTAAAAAATGTTCATCTTTTTCCTTCTTAGCATGATCCCAAGAAATGGTAGCTTGGTTCA
>SNQJ01S0197484.1:0-17285 GCA_010110895.2 Picea sitchensis | reverse complement strand
TTTATCTCAATCTTCCCCAAGGGCTCTGAGATATTATTCTCTTCGAACTCAATCAAATTTTTATTTAATGATGACAATTCCTCTAGAAAATCCTCTTTCACATCTCTGGCAAGTTTCTTTCCTTATTCCAGATTTGTTTCCCAAGATTTTAGGGCAATTTCGCTTCTTACTTGTTCAGAATGAGAGAGAAGAGGAAGACTAGGGGTATTATCTCTCTACATCCACATGAGAGCTTCTTGAAACTTAGACCGAGAAAAGCATGCCTCTTTTTCCTTGACATAGATATCTTTTAGGGAAAGTTCTACTACCTAATAACATTTATGAATAACATCTACTTTCTGATAGATTTCTTGTTGGGTAATTGTTGGATTACAAAGAGGGGGGGTGAATCAATAATAGCATAATTATAATCATTTTTATTCAAATATTATATCAATGTAGAATTATTATCCAATAATGAGAAGTAAGAAATAAACAATCACACACATACACAGTATAACAATGTTTTACGTGGAAACCCAAGGGGTATTATCTCTCTACATCCACATGAGAGCTTCTTGAAACTTAGACTGGGCTGAGTAGGCCTCTTTTTCATTGACATGGATATATTTTAGGGAAAGTTATACTACCTAATAACATTTATGAATAACATCTACTTTCTGATAGATTTCTTGTTGGGTAATTGTTGGATTACAAAGAGGGGGTGAATCAATAATAGCATAATTATAATCATTTTATTCAAATATTATATCAATGTAGAATTATTATCCAATAATGAGAAGTAAGAAATAAACAATCACACACATACACAGATAACAATGTTTTAATGGAAACCCAAATTGGGAGAAAATCCCAAATGTTTCTCTTATATGTCTTGAAGAATTACATTCATTGAAGCACTAACTTCCTTTGTTTTCCAAATCAGAATCGGAAGGAGGTTCCAAACCCCTCGCTCGTGATACAACTGAGGGAAGCTTCAACTCCCACCTCTAGCCTATGAAACTAGAATGAGGCTACAACCCCTATGTTCTTAGGCTACAACCGTATATGGGTTAAGCAACCACTAGTGCTTTCCCCAATCATATTCCGCAGAGTTTGAGGTTTAAGGCTATAAAACACACCATCTAGGCATCCAAATATGATAATGCTTTTAAAACAAAGAAAACAAAGAAAAATCCATCGTATTCGGGCCAACCAGCTCCCTCTTTCCTTTCTTCCCTTTGTTCCCCGGATAGTTATGTCGATTCTATCAACGCCTACCATCAGCCTAACTCGGTTCGATTTGTTGCATTTTGTAAGATAGTGTTAAATAGATTCAATGTAAATACTAGTTTGATCTTGTAAACCTGGTTCTATGTTTGGTTGTCTTCCATTAGGGACTGCCATGGGTGATTGATTTTTATTTTTATTTATAAAAGGATTTTAATAAGTTTGTTACTCTTTACATTTAGGGCTCTATATTGGTAAACAACTTTAAAACTTAAAAACAGAAAATAAAGACACAAGTAAGGCCGCTTCCTGGTTCAGTTGATAATTATGAAATTGTAAATGTTGAAACATGACACAGAGAAATATAAGGGTTTAATCTAGAAAGAATCTTACATTTCCATTACAATAAGGAATGGGGACGCAGGTTTTCTAACAAAGGAGAATAAATATTAAGGAACATAAGGTTACAAGTCTTAAAATTATTGAAATAATTCCTGAGGAAAAACTGTAACATTATCTAACATCCAAACCAATCTAATACTATAAACAATAATTGCATATAATTTCAAATTGATTCACTTTGCTAGAAATACACATTAAGAAGCAGAAGATTTTAACAAAATGAAACTAGAGAAGGATAGGAACATAGTCACTAAAAGACAGGATTCAAAATCTTCTTATGAATAACATTCTGATAAACTTTTGTGCCGACGACAAAATGGTTTTGTCTCTAAAATTTCCAAGCCCCTCTTTCAGATTCACGAAATTGTATTTATACATTGCTGTTCAAAATTTCAGCTAAGTAAACTAACCAACTTCCTAATCTCACAGTTGCAATAGACTAATGTCAATCGCTTATGATTATTAAAATAATTAAAATAGAAATATTTTCAAAGTTTCTTAACCTCGGGAGGAAAACTTCTTTATCTCTTCATTGCTTGAATATGTCTTTTCTAAAAATTTACCAAGCTTTAGGAACCTCTTGCACTTCTGCTTGCTTCAAGGGAGAAAAGCTTCTTTGTAATCCCGTAATTGATTTGCAATTGCCTTCTCTCTAGACTTGATCCTCTCCAATTTCGAAATGGGGCCGATCATCCACTTCTCAATTTCTAAAATGTTTACTGTTATGATATTTGAGATCTCCATTTTCCTTTCTTCAAGTTCCTCTCTTATCTTCAACATAACCATTGATGCTTCATTCTAATGGTTCGCATTGCCATTTATTTCTTGCTCAGATTGAATCTTTTCAATAGAACCAAAGATTCTTTGAAAAACTCATGCACAACTTCTTTCAATTATTCCTTTATATCCTTCCAACTTTGTTTCCCACACTTTTAACATCACATCTCCTTTCAACCGTTCTAGAATAGACAACTTTTGAGACTGACCAATTTCTTCTTCCTGTAAAGAAGAGAGTATCCTTTGGAAAGAACCCCTTACATCTTTAGCTTCCATCTCTTTCAATAATGGCCACTAAGGATTTCTCAGAGGATTCATGAAAGTACCTCGATAGTTTCCGATTACAAAATACCTTTGTTGTTCTCACGATATTGCATATATCTCTGCTGCTTTAGTCTTGAATTGATATATTTCAATCACTTGGTTAGTAATTGAAATGATTTTATCTTGCAACAATTTATTTTCATCAAGCTAAGTGTCTGCACCTGCTCTTGGGTATTTTGGATCATATGCTTTGCTTCGCTTAAATTTTCATTTAATTTTGAATATCTCGTGATATCCTTAAGTCCGCCTCATTAAGACCTTTTTGTATACCTCATCCAATCAATTTGTCATTTTCATTCTTCAAATTTTATCCCAGACGGTGTGATTTCTTGGTTCTTCTGCTCTATTGTATTGTTCAAATTTTCTACAGAGTACATATTAGCAGATGCTATGGCTCCCATGGATCCCGCTACCTCAGGCAAATGCACTATCCCGGCAAATTTTTCCTATCAATAATGATTTTGTGTTTCTTGGCTGTTTTTTCTCCCACAGGATGTAATTCCCTGCTTCAACACGCTTTTGTTGAAGAAATAATCTGATGATGGAATTTCATCTTTGCTAGTAGGTTCTAAATCGCTTACATAAATAACTCCTTCATGAGGATTTCCAAAATTGGCCTCGGCGGTTAATGTTGTAAATGGGACCCACTTCCAATTTCGTTAGTTGTTCTCCGACGGGTTTCTCTGAATGTCATCTGAGTTTTCATTGGGCTCTATTCAAGACTTATTTTCCCTTTCTCTGCATGCTTCTTTTTTCTGTGGACTTTCTGTATTTTCATGAGGTATCTCAGAAACTTTCAGCTTACCTTTGTCATATGTATTATATTGAATAATAGTTTCAAACCCGTGGAGGAATGGTTTCGCACTCTGCTTAGATGTCAATACCACCCCGCAAAACTAAACACTCTCTATTTCTTGGAAAGATGCAAACCCCACTGCATCGTGACAAGCAATGCACCTGACTTTGAACTTCATCATTAATTGAACATTCTGAAAATATCATCATAAAAGAATCTTCATGTTCATATGTCAGCCCACATTGTGCAACATGTCGATTTATGATTTGATATGGATCAAGCTTCCTGGGTTCTATATCTACTAATTTTACTTCACTCAATGACTCTGCTTCTGCCTTAGAATGACAAAAGTTTAATAAAGCAAATTTCCTAAATAAACAGGAAAAATGCGGCCATGACTTCTTTGTTGAGCTTTTAATTCAAGTCCAATACCACCATTTACTAACTCATAAGCCACTTCTCCCAAATTAACCTATCCGAAGTATTTTTGGGAGGCATGTGGTGGATAGAACATCCATAAACCCTAACATATGAGAAATGTTCTTCAATGAACCAATCGGCAACCGTCTTAAGATTTTCTATCATGGTTTTTGAAATCCGAGGAGGTTCAAGATCCAAGAACATTTTGTATAGAGGAATTATAACATAAATGACATACCTCATAAAATTATCTTTGGCATTGTCTCCCACAGAGCCGAATGATACTTATGGACATGCACCTAATGTGAAGGATCCCAACTCCAATTCATCAAAGGAACGGAAGTCCTAAAATAGATAGCATCTATTATATAAGCCAACATGTAAAAGGTAACCGTTGGTCTTTTGATCTAGCAGTTTGATACTTCATAACTTCTGCACCGATATTGTCCGATAAAATCTTATGCTAGTTGAAACTTATTCCCTCTGAAACCTCTTTCTTCTAGGAGGGGTGTCCATTCCGCACTAAAGTGATTTGAGTCCTTTTTCCCATATAGCTCCGCATAATATCATTACTAAATATCTCATATAATCATTCAATGAAGCAATGACATATATCCCATTTTGCATCAAAGCCCTAAATTTTACTTTTGTCTCTCACCATTCTTTTATCATGTCCTAGCATGATTGGCCTTCAACGATTCTTTTGTTGAAATGCAGCTAAAAATTCAGAATTAAAGTATGCTTATGATTGGGTGATAACTTTATACATTACTTGTATATGTTCGGCCCTGAACGAGCCGATGACCTTGCATTCATTGTTGTTCGTATCGCCCTTGTTGAACGTTTACCTTATCCAAGGTCTGGATAACCATGTCTCCAGATATGAAACCGCCTTCGGGCGGTAGCTTACTTTTTGGAGACCAGTCTCGGCGATATTTCGGAGATGGTTTTCCTCATCATTATCCTAATATGAGAGTTCTTCTTCCATTTTTTCTACAATTGCAGCCCATGATTTAACATTGTGTATTATTCCACCTGCAGTAGTATCTGAAATGATATAGCCTTCCGCTGTTCTTCGTTTTTCTTCGAAGCTTTTTTGGGTGTCATAACTTATCAGCAAGATTCGAAAGCAAGCAAAACTGTCAATGTATGAAAATTTCGTGAGAAGAGAAAGGCTATATTTCTGAAAACCCCGAACAGTAGAAAGTAATTCAGCCTTTGAATAATGTAAACGCTTTGAAAAATTATTTCAAATATATCGTAAAATCTTCAAGATCTGTTCATCTATTATGAAATAAATGCAAGATATTCCAGATAATAAGTTTTTAATGTTTGTACCCGAGATTTCTAATATTTTCGAATATAATAAAAACCTGCCGTATACAGATCATTTATTTAAAGTTTGAAACTTTAATCCTTGTTTTGAGAATGATTCATTATCGCTAACCTTATTTCACCAACATGCTTTCATCGGTTTCGAACTTACGATGTTGAGAAAGTAAATCATCATGAAACACCGATTTAAATTATGATCTTATTATTTAAGTCAAAACATTTTTATTATCTTAATTAATCCGGATTACTTTCATCAGGGTTTCATTAATCAAGAGTTCGAAAATCGGGAACGGATCTAAGACGGATATTTGATGATATGAAAATTTATGATCGCAGACCGCGAATTGTGATTTCCCGAGATGATTAGTCATTCTTAATCATGCTTAACATTAATTAGATTACTGCCAAACATCACTTAAGAATTAATTACGATCGGGGGATCGGGAAGTCGGATAAAATGATGTTAAGTTTATTTGTTCTTTCAAAAACTGAATCAAGGACATTTCCGAGTTATGATTATTTAAAGTTGAACCCTTTAAACGATTTAAGTAAACGATGAATTAATCAAGGATTAACGAATCGAGAAATCGGGGATCGGAAACGGATATTTGATGATAAGGAAAATTTTGTTATTTCAAACTCGTGAATCCTGATATCCCGATATGAAATTAACCTTTATTTAAGTTTTATCATTATGGTTCATTTAGAATACTATTCGAAAAAGTATTTGGAACTTACGTTAATTTAAATTTTAAGCATTCTTTTTCTAAAATGAATCACAAGGGCAATTAGAATTCATCGGATATGAAAGGATTTGTTTTATAAATGAAAAGACTCCGAGATACCTCAAAATTTTTGTTCTAAGGTAAATAAAATTAAGTTCTGTTTTAACACCAACTACCCTCAAGTAGAAGTAGAATGATGAACCACTGTCACACTATCACTTTATTGTTGTAAACATGTACCAAAAAAACCTGTACTAATAAACTGAACCATGCATCAACCATGCATCACCCTCTACCTCAACATGGATCAACTCCTTGTACTATAAACAAGTGCATCAACCATGCACCAACTCCGTACTAAACAACCTATAATCAACCTCAGAATATAAACAAGTGGATCCAAATCCATAAAATTCAAGTATGTACTGATCATGTGTGTCAACTACTCATTAACTATGACTCCACTAATATGTATCAACATCATCAACCATACATCCCTATGTATGTGTCAAATCATCAATTACTTGTCTCAACCATGTAATTCTAATATGTACCTCAACCAAAACCCTTATCAATTTCTATCATCCAAATATGATTTTGTAGCCTCAGAATAAATTGGTTTATAAGGGATTCACATTCTTACAAAGATTCCTTAACTTACCAACAAGAGACTAGCATTTTCATCAAACTTTTCTTAGTCTCACATGCCTAGTTTTGATTAGTCAACAACCCTAACTTGAAGTAATCATAACTTTGAACCTCGTAATGTATAAATATATGAAAATGATACATAATGTTCTTTACTGTGTTTTATTCACCTCCGTTGTCACTTTCACTTGAACCTCTTTAAAAGTAGTTTTAGGAAAAATGGTATACTTGTTGAATTCTGGCTTACTTTAGAGAGTTAACTTGTAGAGCATGCCCCACCTGAAATATTCATTACTGAATTGATCTAAAACTATTACACATAGTACTAAATATTGTAACCCAACCAAAACATTTGGTCTCACTAAATTTTGATCTTCTATGAAGAATTTATGATCGTTTTTAATTAAACACCTATTGTTTACTAGTTTTCCGTGGATTCAGCCACAAACCTCTATTTCCATGGAGTGTAACCCAAAAGTACAATGACCCACAATATGAATTTTTTACCATAGATACTTGGGTATGTTTTCTCTCAATGGAATAGAAATTTCACATCTAAATCATTATAGAAAAAACTTTATAGAGAAATGGTGAGATGAGCTTATAAATAACATACCTTAGAAAGCACCATCAAAAGAATTTCATCCCTTCCTTGCATTTTGGCCTTCCTTTATTCACCTTCCCTCAATTCAGCTTATATATCCCATTACCCCATAAAATAGATATTCAATTGTGTTCAAGTGTATTTAAAATGAGAGAGCCTTGGCTCTTATTTATACTCCCCAAGTGAAGCCTTAAAAACATCTTCAGGTCACTTGGCCCACTTTCCCATTTTAGGGTTAACCCACTTCTAATTTATCCATTAAATTTATTATTGGAAATACTCTTATTTTATATTCACTTTGAATTGCACACACTCATCACTTCACTTTATTATTTACCTTTTAAAATCTCTTAAACCACTTTGACTACTTTGACCTTTTGGGGCTTCTAGGATGACATATGAGGGTCCCTAACTCGTAAGACCATAACTCTCAAACCGTGAGGGGTTATGTGACATTCTACATACCACCAGAAATGGAAATGACATGCCTATCCATATAGAATAGTATACCTTCAAATATAGAAAAATCATGGTTATCCATCAAACAAACTTAGTCCATTACCCAAACCCGGTTCTCCAACCACATGGTCATAACTCTAACCGTGAGGATTTATCTCGACCGCTCTACATACCAATCAAAATGGCATTTAGAAAGCACTATCCATATAGGATAGTTTCTGTAAGAAATTCACTATCATTCATCTCATTATTCCACAATTAAGCATGGGTTCTCTTTACTCCACAGCCTTCTCCGAGGGATTTCACAATAAGGGGACCACTTTGATTTCATCCATATTTACTTTATCAACCGTGACAAAACAATAATGAGTCATATTTACATCAAACAATCTTGGGTCCATTACCCAAACTTTGTGTTATGGGCTTTCTTCAAGGGTTGACATCAATGACGTTCAACTTTAATCAACAATCAATTCCCTTTGTCATTGATGGAACACTTTGATGCAATATTGAAATCATATCACCTACACCCTCCTCGAACTGCCTCGTCTCCCTACATCCCATAACATGCCTCCTGCCTTATGCATATGATAAATATCTCCCCTTTTCATATCAATGGAAAAGGTATATTTCCATCCTGGGTTGTTCTCCCTGCCCGAACTCCGCCCTCTTATGGTGCTTCCTCATGTACATCTAAGACATAAAAAGATAAGCATTAAAAACATTCAAAAATCATTCATTTTGAGTATAAATAACTCCAAGTATTTGGCCAAGATATTCAAAGGATTCCTATGGGAAGTGGTTTTGTAGATATGTTTTCCACCAATTTTGTTCTTTTTGTGCCCACATACTCAACTTCTTTGATGTTTTTTTGCAACCTGCTCCCATAGAAAGATACTTGATTGGAATGTTCTTCGCCTTGGAGTGAATTTCATCGGATTTTTGAGATATGGATGGCACTTGTATTATTACAATATATTGGAATGGGCTCATCATACTCAACTTGTATATCTTCAAAGTTTGTTTCATCCAAAAACTGCATAACATTTTGTTGCTAAGCAATATACCTCTCCTCGCTGTAGATAGAGATAATTCTGGAGGGATTGTTTCTTTCTTTAGCCAAGGATACCAAACACTAACCTAAGTAGAACATTTCTCCATTGGTGCTTCATCGGTCATCATACAACCTGCCTAATCTACATATGTGGCAATAAGTGATAGATATTTCTCCTTGATACCATAATCCAAACTCTTATGTTCCTTTGAGATATCTGAAGATCTCCTCTTACCGCTAATACATGTGATTCCTTTGTGTTTCTTTTTAAATCGTGCCACCCGGCCCAACTTCTTGCATTACATCCTGTCTTGGATGTTGGGCCATAGTAGGTTGTTAATCATTGACCTGTATTGCCTCGACTGTAGACTTCAAATTGTCATATTTTCTCAACTTACAAATGGTTTGTATGGGAGTGATAACCGTTTTCAATCTTCCATTCTCAACCTCTTTATCATTTCTATGCTATATTTGATTTGAGAAATAAAAATTACTTTGTTTATTTGATATATCTGAAGTCCCAAAGAAGGATAGTTATCCGAGTAACTTAAGACAAATTCATTCTTTTCATGTCTTTGCAAATTTTTGTCTTAACTGCTGCCACATACCAAAAATAATATCATCAACATAAATTAAATTAATAAAATAATACCTTGTCTCTACCTTGATGTAGAGGTTGGTGTCTCAGACTTCATTTTTGAACCCTTTCCTGCTATGATACTTATCTAGTCTAGAGTACCATGCTCTAGAGCTTGTTTTAGACCATACAAGGCCTTCTTTTTAATTTACAATAATATAGTCTATGTTCTTTGACAACTGAAATCCTTCGTTGTTTAATGTAAAATTCTTCTTCAAGTTCTCCATATCTTAAAAGACGCATTTTTACATTCATAAGGTATACTTAACATTTTTGGAGCATGCATAAGATAAAATAAAACAAATTGCTTCCATTCTGCAACTCAAGTAAATGTCTCAAAGTCGATTTCTTCAATCTATGTATATCCTTTACATACCAATCTAGCTTTGCTCCTTGTAACCTCGCCCATATTCATTCAATTTATTCCTAAAAACCATTTTGTGTCGACACATTCTTATTCTTTTGGTATTGGAACCAATTCCCAAGTGTCATTTTTCTCATTTGATCCAATTCTTCATCCATGGCCTTTATTCCAAAATTCATCCCCTATTTGGCTACTTCCAAAATAGTTTGTCTTAATTGTAGATAAGAGTGCTAGGTGTGCTTGTTTTGTTGAATGGATTTTTCTTCTAATATCAACTCGTGACTTTTGTTTCCACAATCTGATCTCAAGGATGATTCTCCTTCCAGACTGCTTTATAGGTGTCTCTTGGAGATAATTTGTTGAAATTGTTCTTCACTGTCAGATTTTTTTTCATCTTCCTCTTCTACTTTTTCATCTTCTTCTTCAAATTTTTTTTTTTTTTTTTTTTTTTTTTTTTTTTTTTTTTTTTTTTTTTTTTTTTTTTTTTCTCTTTATAAATACACTTTCCACTATTTTTTTTAGCATTAGGTTAAATAATTTGTATGCTTTCCTTGTAATTGAGTAATGAACAAGTATTCATTTTTCCACACAAGAGTCAAACTTTTCCATTCCTCGCCATATTCTCTTTTTGATGTAGCATTTTCTTCCAAAACTCAAGTGCTTCACATTTGTTGGTCTTCCTCCATAGCTCGTATGGAGTTTATTATCAAGCATTGTTTATGAGCATTACCTATTTTGAATGTGAACTGCTAGCGATATTCTTTGTGTCCAAAATATCTATCAACTTTTGGAATCCATTATCATTTTTCGAACCATTGTACTGGCTACAGCCTCTTTCTTTCAACAACTCCATCTCCTCATTGAGGTGTCGGGGAATGAATTAAGAATTGCCTTTTTATTCCATGAGTGTTGCAGTAGTCCATAAATTCCTTTGAGGTGAAGTCTCCTATTTTATCTAATCTTAAGCATTTGATTCTTTGAATCCATCTCATTTTCTCTTAACCATTTCCTTGTAGATCTGAAATTTTCAAAAGCTTCCTCAATTTGTTCCCTCCTTGAGAAAGGATACCCAAGTCATTCTTGTTTAATCATCAACCAATAACATAACGTATCTCTCACCTTTTAATACTTTTGTTGTAGTTATCCCACTAGATCGTGAGATGCACAATTTCTAGTGGTTTTATGTTGAATATTCCTTTGATTTGAACCCTGTATTTGTTTTGTTTTCCTTGTTAAGTACGCTTGCATAAATTTGTTGGTTGGTTTCTTGATCTAGGGAATTTCTCCACCTTCTTCTCTTTGCTTACTTTGAAAAGGTTATCAAAATGCATGTGACCCATTCTTTGTGCCATAGCCAAATTTCATCTTCCTTCTCTTTGTAGACAACACTTTTCATTTCCAATTTTGCTTAACACATATATGTTGCTTAGTTCTTAAAAAACAGAATGCGACCAATTTCTTGAACCTTCTTTTCTTATCTCTACACTTTTGTGAATCGTAGTAACTTTATGACCTTGGTCACACATTTGACTCAATACCTTAAAAAGATTATGTTTCATATCTTCTACTAGTAGAACGCTTTCTTCCTTTTCTCATTCTGTTCTACTCCTGGACTGTGCCTTTTCTAATGATTTTCACTGAATCATCATTTCCAAAGGAAAACGATCCATATTTTTCCTTTCGTAATGTAATTAACTTGTCTCTATCACCTGTCGAGTGTTTTGAACATCCATTGTCAAATATACCAACCGTGTTTCTTCTATTTAGCTTTTAGATTGAGTGTGCATTCTTCATTGATGTAAATCGATCTTGCTTTTATTATCCATGCCATGTCGTTTTCTGAGGTTTTTTGTTTGTGACTCTATTGAGGTTGTTTAGAAGAGACTGTCATTCTGCAATTTTGGGCCATGTGTCCAAAATTGTTACATTTGTAATATTCCACTTTAGTGCCCTTCTCAAAGATTCAAACCTATTCTAACTTCTCTATGTTTCACTAGACCTTATTGAATAACCCCTTTGTATGGCTCCTCTGCAAAGTAGTTATTGCCTTGTTTTTAGTTCTACAATTTTAATCTTTATGTCCAAAATTACATGCATAACATAAACCAAAAATATAGTTTGATACCTCGTAGGGTTGGAGATATTCAGTTGAGGTTCTCTATGAATCCTTCTTCTTCTCTGAGGCTTTGTCTACCCATTGTTGATTCTCGAAATATGAATCCCGCTTCTGCGAGGATGTCCCTGTAATCTTCATTGTGTATCATTTTATCCCATTCGATTGTTTCAGACAGCTTTTGATTTTTTTCTTGCTTTGTTGTTTTGAATATTGATCCCTTTTCTGCCCTGATTGTATCCAAGTACGGACTTGTCAATATGAGATTTTGACCTGATAATGTCATCCAAACTTTGAACTACTTTCATATTTTTCTTTTTGAATATCCTTTCTTAGTGTGACAATCTCTACTTCCTGTGCTCTTAAATGATCCCGCCCTTTCTTCTAGTTGTTCTTGAGTGATTCTTCAATTCTTTTATCTTCTCTCTATTTGAACCCTTCACTTTGTGATCATTTGTCTAGTTCTTGGAGTGTCTTTTTCTTATCTAGTTCTTCTAGTTTCTTTGTTTTTCTTTCTTTTCTCTCCTGACAACTTCTATGGCACTCCATTAATCTCTTCTTTGGAAAGTCAACTCTTACCTCTTCAATTTCTTCTTCTCATAGGATTCTCTGCTATTCGATTTCAGAGTATTCTTTATTAGAGTCTTCTACTTCCATGAATAGAACTCTTTTCATCTATCAATCGACTTCCATCTTCATCCTGATGATGAGATGTCTCTTTGGTGCAAAATCTTTTCTTGAATAATTTATTGTAGTTCTTTTGGTCTTTATATGTTTGTTTTCCTTTGAGTAACCTTCATCATTTATCTTTTTATTATGAGGACATTTTGCTACAAATGACCAATACCATCACAATTAAAAACAAATCAAAGGAAGCTTACCTCTATACCTACCATTGGCTCCCTTGTTTAGTCTTTTGACGAAGTTGGCCACTTCTTCATCATCTTCCCAGACGTCACTGCTACTGCTATATTCTTCTTGTTCCTTTTTCTTTTGCTTTGATATTTTGGATGATTTGAAGGCTACTTCTTTTACATCTGGATTTTCTTGTTCAGTTCTCATCTCATATGCTGTGAAGATTCCATGTAGTTCGTCCATTCTTATTAAGTTTAGATCCGATCTTTCTTCTAGTGTTGATATATTAGGGTTGAATCTCATAGGAAGAGATCATAGTACCTTTTGAACAATTACAGATTCTTTGATTTCTTCTCCTGATCCTATGATTGCATTCACTGTTTCATCGACTTGTAAGAAGTAGGTTGCGATATCTTCATCTTCCTTCATTTTTAGTTGTTTGAACTGACCTCTATAAGTTTGAAGCTTTGTTTCTTTGACTTTTGAATCTACTTCATAAATATTACGAAGCTTGTCCCAAATCTCTTTAGCAGATTTACAATGTGCAACTTTGGTGAATACCATATCACTGAGACCATTCAAAAGTGCATTTTTGGATTTGCAATTATTCTCACCGAGTTTCACTGCTTTGTCATTTGTTGGTGGAACTGTTGGTGTTGTGTATCCATCTACAATTGATTTCCAAAATTGAAATCCTTGTGCCTGTATATAGTTCTTCATCCTTATGTTCCAAAAAACACACTTTTGTCCATTAAACGATGGAATTCCATTTTTATACGAGTTGGTACTCTTCATGATCTACCTTTCAGTGGTTAAACTAATTTCTGATGGAACCTTCTCTGATACCAATTCTTGAATTACTGAGAGGGGGGGTGAATCAGTAATAGCTTAATTATAATCATTTTTCTTCAAATGTTATATCAATGTAGAATTATTATCCAATAATGAGAAGTAAGAAATAAAAAAGCACACACATACACAGTACACCAGTGTTTTATGTGGAAACCCAAATTGGGAGAAAACCATAGAATGCGTTTTCTTATATGTCTTGAAGAATTACATTCATTGGAAGCACCAAATTCCTTTGTTTTCTAGATGCAACTAGAAGGAGGCTCCAACCCCCTAGTTTCTCAGGCTACACCCTGAGGGAAGCTCCAACTCCCCAATTCTCTAGCTACAACCCCCTATGTTCTTTAGCTACAACCGGAAAGTGGCTACAACCACCTGTCCTTGCCCTGTCCTACCACCCTAAAGTAGAAGTAGAATGATGGAACCATTGTCCCACTATCACTGTGAGATATACCATTGTAAACCTATACCAATAAATATGAACCATGCATCAACCATGCATCAACCTATACCTCAACTTGTAATCAACCTGTACCATAAACAAGTGCATCAACCATGCACCAAACTGTACCAAACAACCTATAATCAACCTGTACCATAAACAAGTGCATCCAACCATCTACCAAGTATGTACCAATCATGTGTCAACTACTCATCAAATATGACTCATCAATATGTACCAACATCATCAACTATACACCTCATGTATGTGCCAACTCATCAACTACTTGTCTCAACCATGTACTCAACATGTACTTCAACCAAAAACCCTCATCAATTTCATCATCCAAATATGATTTGTAGCTCTGTAATATACCTGGTGTATACAATCACATTCCTACAAACCTTCCTTAACTTTAACAACAAGAGACTAGCATTTTCATCAAACTTTTCTTTAGTCTCACATGCCTAGTTTTGGATTAGTCAACAACCCTAACTTGAAGTATTCATAACTTTGAACCTGTAATGTATAAATATCTAAAACTGATAAGTGGGTTACTTCTTCAGAAAGTGTGGGTTAACTGAGAGTTCATCCATATTTACTTCTTATCAACCATGAAAAAACAATAATGAGTCATATTTGCATTAAACAATATTGGTTCCATTACCCAAAAATTTGTGCTATGAGGATTTCTTCAAGGGCTGACATCAATGACAATGAACTTTAATCAACAGTAAATTCCAACATGTCATTGATTTCTGATACTTGAGTTTTGAAGGACAAAATGTATGTCATTGTGTTATCTGCTAGGGTCAATCTAGCATGCAACTTCTCTATCAAATTGTCATGTTGAGTGACTAGACCTTGGATGATCTGTGAACTCTAGTAGAGAAGGTCAAGGTTATCCTTTAACTGGTTGATTTGTGATGGCTAGCCCTGATTTGCTCAAAGTCCTAGTTCATCCTTCTTATGGCATTCTTATTTGTATTATATAACTGATTTTGCAATTTTTATACCAAGAAGCATTTTCGTCGCAGTTGTTCGGTCAAATTATCCACTGACCATTGATTTCCAGTGGAAAAACCCCCCAACAAACCTACAACTTCGTTTGCAAACTCTATACCATCATGTTTTTCCCCGTTATACACCAGTATTTGCCTTTTGGTGATAACTCCATCCTTTTGGTGAGATTCCCTCTTTACAATGGCTTTTCATTTCTTGCTAAAGAAGAAATGTGAAGGACTCATCTCTTCAGGAAAGATAGGATTAAGATAACCTACAAAAGTGAGTTTGGAACTAGGATTTCTAAATCTTTTTTGTAAAGGGGTTAATGATGTGATAGGCAAACCAATTTCGGTGGAAGGTCCTTGTCTTGTTGTATTTGGGGTGCCAGCATGAGTAGATGGTGTTGAATGAGGGACAACTTTTCCCAGATTCATAAAGGCTTTGAATCAATCTAACACTTGCGAATCATTTAGTCCCAATATTGATTCTCTTATCTCATGAAATAACACTTCGTGGCCCTTTGGCAGTTCCTCAACTTTGTTCTTAGTAGAGCAACTTGGCTTAGATCTTATAGGCCTAGATTCTCGTGAAGGAGGTGTGGGTATTGATTGTCCTTGCAATATTTTTGGTAGATTTTTTCATCCATGTTTCTGAAAACTAAGGAACCCATATTGTTGTTAAGGGGGAAGAGTCTAGAATATGCTTTGGACTTCCTCATAAGATATAACTCCCCTGAACATTTCGTCATAAGGGGAATTCTCATGAATGTATCGCTTCATCTTAAACTGAGCCAGATGGTTTTCCACTATCTTATGTGGATCATGCTTCTTGAATTCAATGTGACCCAATTTTACATCTTCCAGGGCTGCGGCCTCGAATTTAGAGTGATCGAAATCTAACAATGTGAACATGCCAACTTGAATGGGGAAAGTTGACCAAACCTTTTTTCTGAGCTAATTTTAGCTCCTTGTTGATACCTCCTACCACTATCTGGTATGCCACTTCTTTGCACACTATCCTATCTGGTAAAAACTGTGGGAGGGCATGAGGAGGAACCAAACAACCAAAAACTCAGATATAGGATAAATTCTCCTCAATGAACCAATCTGCAAGATTTCCTAGGTTCCCCATAATCCTTTCTAAAATCTGGGGAGGTGGGTGACCATAAATAGCTATGTGAACCAGTACCACCATGCTATGAGAGATTTCGTAGAAACAATATTTTTTGTTCTCCTCCCATAACTTGGAGTGATAAAAATGAATTGGATCAAAACTAGCTAGGGTCCATCTCCAGTTCATCAGGGGAAAAGGGGTCATGAAACAAATGGAATCCATACCATATGCCGACATGTAAAAAGGAGCAGGATTCCCTTTTGATTTTTATTATTTATAATCATCGATTTCCTTCGCCAAATTATCCGACAACAATTTTTCCCAATTGAAAGTGTAACCCTTAGCTACCTTGTTCATGATGGCTACCCACTCAACCGAGAAATGTGTAGGGTGGTTATTCCTGAATAGGACACAGATAATCATGGCTACATACAACATATGAGCATCTAAAGACGTCATGGCGTACATACCATGGTCGTCGACTCTGAATTTTTCTGGATGTCCCCACCAGGTCTTGACTATATCATGGCCATTTTTGGCATATTGGGTGCACTCCTTTCTCTCAAACTTTAGAAGGAAACCGACATTATAAGTGTATTTAGGATTAGGGGAAATTTTGTACATTACTTGTAGGTTCTATAGTTGCAAAGAGCCTATGATGACCTACTGGTGGTTGATGATTCTCCTGGTATGGATGTCAACATCTTCCAAAGCCCAACTTATCATATCATTCTAGGGCATTTTTCTTGGCTGTGCAGTGATCTTATGCATCTCTGACTATGATACATGTCTAAGATTAGTTGTATAGGATTCTTCATCCTCTTTGGTGGAGTCATCTAGACAGTTAGTGATCTCATGCTCTAAGATATTGAAGACCTGAGTCCAACTTTTAATGGCGTCCACAACTCACAGAGTTGTGTTCAATAGAACATCTACGTTCAGATTTGAATCATCACCCGATGCGTCAAGCTTCTTTGCAACTTTCCGTGGCACAAAAATCATCAAGGGAACAAAATTATCTTATCTATGACAAGAGAAGTCTGTAACGTGTGCACTGAATAAAAAACTGCTAATTGCAAATGGTAGAAATGATTTTGAAATTTGAAGTGCTTTATTCAAAAAAGGTCTATCGATCTTCGTATATCTCTATTGAC
>SNQJ01S0197482.1:11801-29087 GCA_010110895.2 Picea sitchensis | reverse complement strand
AAGGTTTATGGAATTGTAGAATTATGTCTCTATCATTAAGGATGAGACAGTCAAGATTCAACGGTACTTAAGTGGATTGCCATCATTCATCAGTGACAAAATATAGTATGATGATCCCAAGACATTATAAGAGGATGTCAAATACTTGCAGCTCTTATGGAGGAGACACCTGAAAACAAGGTGCCAAATTTGGAGAATTATGCAATCCTGAAAGAGTTTGAAGATGTATTCAAGGAAGTACCAGGACTACCCCCAAGGAGAGACATTGATTTCTCTATAGATTTGATGTCTGGAGTAGCACCAGTATCAAAGACTCCTTACAGAATGAGTACACCAGAATTGAAGGAGTTGCAAATGCAGCTTGAAGAACTTCTGAAAAAGGGGTATATACGCCCAAGTGTATCACCTTGGGGTGCCCCAGTCTTGTTTGTGAAAAATAAAGATGGAACATTAAGATTGTGCATTGACTTTGGACAATTGAATAAAGTGACTGTTAAGAACAAATATCATCTACCAAGGATTGATGACCTCTTTGATCAATTGAAGGGTGCAAGGATATTTTCAAAGATAGATCTCAGATCAGGATACCATCAAGTAAGAATTAAAGGAGAATATATTAGCAAGACTGCCTTCAGGACAAGGTATGGTCATTATGAGTTCACAGTAGTACCATTTGGATTGTCAAATGCACTAGCTATTTTCATGAGCTTAATGAATGGTGTTTTTCGAGAGTATTTGGACAAGTTGTCTTTGTCTTTTTGGATGACATTCTTATATATTCCAAGTCAGAGGAAGAGCATGAACATCATTTGAGGATGGTGTTGCAAGTATTAAGGGAACATCAGTTGTATGCCAAATTGATCAAGTTCTCATTTTATCATAAACAAATTCATTATTTGGGGCATATCATCTCAAAAGATGGGATAGCAGTGGACCCTGAGAAGGTAGAAGCCATTAGAGAATGGTCAGCACCAAATAATGTGATAGAGGTCAGATATTTCATGGGCCTTGCAGGCTACTACAGGATATTCATTGGAGGATTCTCGAAGATAGCACACTCAATCACTTCCTTGCAAAGAAAGGGTATGAAGTTTCAGTGGACATCGGACTGTGAAAGGAGTTTCCAACATTTGAAAGAATTATTGACAAGTGCTCCAATACTAAGGATTGCAAACCCAAATGAAGATTTCATTGTATGCACAGATGCATGTAATGAAGGACTGGGTGGAGTTCTCAGTCAAAATGGATTCGTGATTTGTTATGAATCAAGGAAGTTGAAAGAGCATGAAAGAAACTATGCCACTCATGATTTGGAGTTGGCAGTCATAGTGCATGCCCTAAGGAAATGGAGACACTACCTCACGGGAAAAAGGTTTGAGTTAAGAACAGACCATAATGGTTTGAAATATTTATTTGATCAGCCAAATCTAAATGCTAGACAAAGCAGATGGTTAGAATTTCTAAGCGAATATAACTTTGATATAAATCATATCAAAGGGAAAGAAAATAAAGCGGTTGATGCACTCAGCAAGAGGGTGCATGAGCTTCATGCTACAGCCATCAGCATGTATCAGACTGATGTTAAAAGAAAAATTATGGAGGCTGCAAATACAGATCTGTAGTACAGAGAATTGATAGAAAAGCTTCAACAAGGTAAGACACCATAGAAGATGGATATTTATAAGTTGGGAGTAGATGGAATATTGTTGCATAAGAACAGAATTTTTGTACCAAAAGTCCAGGACTTGAAACATATAATTTTGCATGAGATGCATAATGCTCCTTATGCAGGGCACCCTAGATATCAGAAAACCATAGCAGCAGTCAAGAGACAATACTTTTGGCCATGTATGAAGAGAGATATTGTAGAATACATCACTAGGTGTATGGAATGCCAAAAATTTAAAACAGAGCATAGGCACCCAGCAGGATTGCTGCAACCTTTGCTCATTCCTAAATGGAAGTGGGAAGTGGTGACAATGGATTTTATTACGGGATTTCCCAGAACAGGCAAGCTACATGATTCGATTATGGTAGTGGTGGACAAGCTTACAAAATCTGCCCATTTTATTCCACTAAAAACTACTCACAAAGCAGCAGATGTTGTTGATATTTTCATGAAGGAATTGGCACAATTGCACGAAATTCCTAAAATGATTGTGTCTGATAGAGACCCAAAATTCACCTCAAATTTCTGTAAAGGATTGTTCAAAGAATTCCGAACGAATCTGAACTGTAGTACATCTTATCATCCCAAGTCTGATGGAAAGAAAAAAAAGAGTGATTAGAGTGATAGAAGATATGTTGAGAATGTATGTGATGGACAAACCATCGAAATGGGAAGACTACCTACACTTGGTATAATTCGCTTACTTTAGTAAGCTAGGATAATCCAGCTGATAGAATAGTAGTCAGGCCAGAATTGCTCAAGGAGATGGAGGACTAAATGTTAAAAATTAAGCAGAATTTGAAAGCTACCCAAGACAGACAGAAAAGTTATGCTAATAAAAACAGAATCCACAGAGAATTAAAAGTGGGTTATCATTTTTTCTTGAAAGTGAAAGCTAACAAGAGCTCCCTGAAGCTGGGAAACTACGCCAAGTTAGCAGTGAGATTTTGTGGACCATTTGAAATCCTAGAGAGGATTGGTCTAGTTGCTTTTATGATTGCATTGCCTGTATCTATGTTTGTTCATAATGTATTCCATGTATCATTGCTAAAGAAATATATACCTAATGTTAATCATGTTATTGATTGGAATGTTATTAAGGTGGAGCAAGAAGGCGCTTTCCAAGTGCATCCAGTGTGCATCCTGGATCGAAAAATCAAACAACTTCGGAATCGATCCATAGGGCTTGTAACGGTCCAATGGACTTGGTACAAACCTGAAGGCACTACTTGGGAGCATGAGGATGCAATGCAGGCAAAATACCCGCATATTTTTGAAGAAATTTGAGAATTTTGTTGTATATGGGTACATGATGCACTGAGGACAGTGCATAAATAAGGGGAGGGGATTGTAATATCCCTCAGTCGAACCCAAATGTAAATATAATCCAAGTATATTTAAGCTAGTGAGTTGTTTAGACATCATTTTTGTAATACACCTTTCATGTCATGGTCCGTGCATATATTGCGCAGTAAAGGGATGTAATGTGCACATTTTTGCATACCGCACGCATTAACTAAGGTGCATGCAACCTTAAATATAGAGGATACAGTGCACGGTAACTAAGTGCACACAATATTAAGGTCAGCGAACCTTTGTGTATATAATATGCATTATAGGCTAGTGAGCCAGTATTATAAGCTGGAATGCTTATGTCTTGGAATTAGGCCAGTGCCCCTAGATGTTAAAGGCTAGAGAGCCTACTTTGTACATGACTCATGATTAATATAAAATACATCACTACGCGCATACCGACCACGATAAAAGAGATGGGGGACTGAACTTCACCACTTAGGGAAAGGGAGGGCCAAAAGTCAAGGGAATATTATATTAATATTTCCTAAAACATAAAGTATGGATAATTAGTTTATCATAAGTTCTAAAGTTGGGGACAAGTGGACAAAAGTAACTTCCGATATGACAAGTGTCAAGTTGGGGACATGCATTCATATCGTGGGGAAACTTGGCTCATGGGGGGATTTTTCAGAGAGATACCTTACGAACGGGGAGAGGGGACCAGCGGGCTGACCATCATTTTTGACAAAGAGTTCACAATGAATCCAGAACACACTCAGTTATCCATTCAATGACTCCATGACCATTTCACTCATACACTATGTTATCCTTGAGACAACCATTTCACCTTTTCGAAGCCTGTTTCCCCGTCCTTTTTGGTTGGTGTACCTGGTTAGCTTGGAGCGGGATTGAAGAAGAGGGCTTTTAGGCCCGTGAGTAGTTCTTTGAGGGAGAGAATTGCTAGGGATTGATTTTTGTATGTGCTAAACTGTAGCTACAGTGCTCTGAGACTTCTGGTCCGGCCTGTCAAGGGACTGTTGAGCAGAGAAGGGGCACACTTCCTTGGGTGGGACAGGCATGTGGGGAATGAGAGGTTGTAGGTTGTTAGTTGAGTGAGCACCTGAGATGGACTCTTTCATGTTTTCCATGAGCCTTAGCCTGGATAGGAATCCCTTTACCCTAGGTGGAGTTCAGTCCCATCTCGAGGGTGATTCACTGTTGAGAGTGATGAACAGTGTAGTCTATGGACGGGAGGTTCGTGCACAGTCAGTAAGCAGTTGGTGACAGTCTTTCTAAGATAAGTACCAATTGTATGATATATGGATATTTTGTTTTGTTATTTACATGCCCATGTTACGATTTTATCATATATGTGACTATGATTGTTTGTGTGCTTATGGGTAATTTCCTCTAAATGATGCATATCAGTAATTACTATTATTTTAATATAAAAGTCGTATGTTACAGAAAGTAATTGTTTGTTTATGTTTAGATGTAAAGCTTCCACGAGCGTGTTGTATGTATATGTTTTAGTTGCATGCAGTCTAAAGAGTAAATTTAGGTGGCATTGCTTAGTTGACTACTGGGTATGCTACTGTATGTTTCGCGGTATGGGAACGAAAGTGTTCCCTAGAGTAGCATGGCCCAGCCTGATGGCTGGGAATGTTACTAGCTGGCGTCAGAGCATGAGTGGTTTCTCTGGAGTGGCATACCCCGGCCTCAGGTTGGTGGAGGGGGATTGTTATAGAAGAGAATCAAATTCTAAAAAGTAGAATTAAATCACTAATCAAAAGAAACTACAAATTTGAAAGAAAGGAGAAACTAATAAGCCAAAAATTCAAGAAAGACAATAAGACAAAAATGAAAAGAAATATCTCAACATAAGAAAGAAATTCGGTGTGTGTTTCAATTGTGTTGAGATCTAGATAGGTTATGTCTTAAATGATTTAGAATGAATTAGGATTTTTATTGCAAAAGTAAAATTCTAACTAAAGAGCAATTATGATTAAAAAATTGACTCATAAACATTTTACCAAAGTATTGCATATTGTCCCTCTTTCAAAACTTACTTCTTGTAACAATGATTAAGCTTTAAATGATTGGTTTTAAGAATAAAGTTTATAACACAACTTTAATGAAAATCATGGAAAACAAGATGTTAAGAAAGAAAAAGAAAAAGTTTTTACTTTGGCTATAGCTCAATATTAGCCCATAATCTCACAACTGCTTTATTCAAACTAATGGAAAAAGAAAATTAATTAAAAACTTAACTAACTTTATGAGGGGAATATGACTAAGTATAGTCATATTTCCAGTGGAGCCATTCAATTTCTTTCATACCTGCACATATGTACATGTCAAACATTAGTAATAGTAATAAGAATAAAAATATTACTAATTTACTAAAAGAAAAATTAAATCTATTATGTACATTAATTCCTAATAAAACAAAACATAAAACTTTATTTACAAGAGAACTCTCTTTCAACCAATTCTCCAACCATAAATCTATTGTATCATAAAAATAATCATGGGGATATGTTATGGATTGGTGAGATTTGGAAGAAACTGAGGATAAAAATCTGAATTCAAATGATGTTTTTATAAGTTATGAAGCCTATAAAGAGTTGTTAGTATCAAACAATAAACTATCATCAATTTTTACACTAATGGTACAAGATAGTTGGGATTGATTTGAAAGAATATCCTTCACACAAGTGTCGACCGAGATAATGCAATTGGAACTATTACAGACATATTCTTGCAGAAGTGAATAGGATTCGTGATCCATATGGATGTTGGTGGCCTCCCACCCATTCCAACTGGCTCATTTTGGAAATTTTCCAGTTTGGCAGTTTTTTCCTAGTTTTTGGGTCCTCGACTTCCAGGGTCATTTTGAGGCCCTAAAAAGAGTTTTCACAGTCAGTCTCAAAAAAAAATTAGAGTCTAGTGGCAACATGTGTATTCCTTGAATAGACCTTTCCAACGATCTATCGTGCGCCTAAAACGAAGATCGTATGCAAACGTTATGACCCTGGGAAGTTGATGTAATAACTTACCCCAATGGGGCCCACATGACTTTTGGCGCTTAATCTCCTAGGTTTGGGTTTTTGGATGTCTAGGGTTTTGGTATTCCTGTTTATTGTAAAAAGGCTTCGAGAGCCTAATTTTAACCATATTCTCATGAATGAGTGCAGTCATCACATCTCTTCTCATAGATAAGCCACCACCATTCTAGCAAGCTTGTTTTTAGTCTGCATTTTACAGTTTCAACATATTTCCTTATTGAATAAACGTCAATTTTACTGTATCTCTGTTATTGTTCCTTGTGCTTCTGTGTTAAGCATAATAATATTATATATTCATTTTGTTCTACTAATAAAATCTGGATCAATTCAGGATCAAGAAAAGGGATGGATACTTGATTATCAAAAGAATTAAAAATTGGGATGGACTTCTGAAGATGGAAATCATAAGAATGATTATAATTTTAAAAATGAGAATTCGTTGGAACATTCAGTGAAATAGAGCTTTTCTCATCTTCAAATATAGATTTACTTGAAGGATTGAAAATGTGAGAACCTGACATAACCATCACCGAAGGGCGAACTGTCTCAGCATTCTCAATACTCAATTTATCATCATAAATGACTTCATATTTTTTGTTAGTACTTTCTTCCTTCAAAGATGATGAATTGGAACTAAAAACATGATCAGAGAAAGGTATGTCACAAGGTTAGAAAAATGATCATTTGATGATTCATTATTTGGATTGTTATTAGTAAAATGTTCGTAACGTGTTTGATTGATGTTAGCTCCTCCATTTTGAAATGTCATATCAATATAAGGAGAAACATATAAAGGATTATCAAGCAAATTACTACTGATAAATATATCAAGGTATAATGAAAAGTAGTTATCCAAACAAATAAATATGAATATTTCCCTGTTTGAAAGATGATCACTTAAAATAGAAGATTACATTTGATTTCCTAATACTACCTATTGACTATTTTATTTAGTAATGAAATTAGATTTATTAGTATTAAAAAAAAATAGGATTATGCTATCTTTGATAAATTATGCATTACTGGGAACTAGAATTTAGTAGATCTGAAACCGATTCATGCTTATCCTTTTCATGAAAATTAACCAATTCATTTTGATCTAGAAAAACTTCAATAGAATCATCAATTTCATTGGATGAACTAACATCTTCATGAAGTTTTTCATTAACTTTCTTTGAATTATCAGATGAAAGAGGTATAATCACATCATTAGTTAGTTCAAGAGAACAGTCAACAGTAGTAAAAGTATTTAGAAAAATAATGTTTTCAGATCAAACGGAAGTTGATTTGGGTACCTTGTTCAATATCAAGAGAAGGAAAATTTTCATGAATTTCCCATGAACTAGGAGGATCTCGGTGGCCACCCACCTATTCCAACTGGCTCAAAACAGTTTTTTGGCAAATTACTATTTTTAGTAGTTTTTCGGGTCCCAAACTTCTAGGGCCATTTTGAGGGCCTAAATGATGGGAAAAGGCTTTAATTGAGACTATTAAATGCATCTCCTCATCAATACCTTCCCAATGAGATATTGTGTGCCCTAAATGGAAATCATATACAAAATATATGACCCCAGGAAGTTTATGTACTAACCTACCCCAACGGGGCCCACATGACTTTTGGCGCTTCATCTCCTAAGGTTAGGTTTTTGGAGGTCTAGGGTTTTTTCATTCATGTTTATTGTAAAAAGGAATTCAAAGCCTCAATGTACTCATCTTCTTTCAAATGATTGTATCCATCACATATCTTCTCATAGATAAGTTTCCACCATTCTAGCAAGCTTGTTTTTTCAGTCTGCATTTTACAGTTTTAGCGTATTTCTTATTTAATAGAAGTCAAGTTTTATTGTATCTCTGTTAGTATTCACTATGACTATGTGTTAATATTATAATTTTGAGTTTTCATTTCATTTTGCTCATAAATATGGATCATTCCATGGTGCCATAATTTCATTATTTGAGAATATGCAACTTTATACTAAATATTAAAATAAAATGACACCTTAACAAAGCATATGAGTGGAGTCACTAGATGAACTCATTAGACAAGGCTCATAAAAAATTGTAAAAGGTTGATGGATTCTTCCCTCAATGGAGTCGTCAAGAAATCTATATAAATAAGGCTTTGATGTAATCTCACCAAAATATTATTGAACCATAGACTTCAGATTTCAAGAAGCATGACTAAATTCTCTCGAGCAATAGCGCCAAAACGTTTTCATCCAATCTAACACTTGTGTAAGGGCTTCACAAGAATCTTGGTAAGTGTAACATATGGAATTAATTTCCATTGTGACTGTTATCCCCTATCCTAGGGATAACTAAGGAGATTATGTCTCAAGGCCCACAGGTTTTAGACATGGAGTACCGAGAGCCAGACAACTTGAGCTTGGCCCTGGAGGGCACATCCTTTCTTTAGTGCATCTCATATATCAGCAGTAGCAGCATCCATCCCACTAGCCTGGTCCTGAAGTAGCAATGAGTCTTTCTCCATGAGGTAGTGAGTCTGGGTATCATGGTATGTATCACTCTAATTTTCGAAGCATTTGAATATGTTGCATTGAACTCTCCTTTATTTCATAACATTTTCTTGGAAATTATGCTCTTTAACTTGTTCGTATCTGGGGGGTGACAGAATTCCCTAGTAAGATGGTTCCATTTAGGATGAGTTGCAACTGGGTGGTTCTATGAAATGTCCTCGTCCATTCCTTCCATAACTACCATTTTTCATCATTGTCCCTCTCATCTTTTCCTACCTTGTTTGGGCATTGGGTTTTCCACACTAGGAAGGTTGGTACCTTGCCTTGTGGGAAGAAGGGGCTAAAGGCCCAGAGGGTAAAAGTAGCTGGCAAGAGTTAAAATCAAAAATAAAACCTCTGAGATGCTTCGCCTAGGGAATCCCGAGAAAGCGATAAAAGGCTTCTCGGTAAGAAAAGGGGACCCGTAAGATAAAATAAAAATCAAGGTCTAGTTGGTGGATGGGAGGTCTCATCATGAGTCGTCCTATTAGATCCATGGGCATGTAGTGGTATGACACTACCATATATCTAGTCACCAAACTAGGGTAGTGGCTCTTGGTGCCATATCCAAGAGAAAAGGGTTCTCATCACGACCTAGCCTTCTCATTTCCGTGAAGTTGTTGTGGGTAACGTTGTCACCACTAGTCACCAAACCGCGACAGTGTCCCCCAGCTATTCAATTGAAAAGAAAAAGAAATAAGACAAATAATAAAAGGCATTGAATGGGATAGGAAACAATGGCATCCATGAAAAGGTGCATCTTGCCCTCTACAGAGGCACTGACAGGAAAGATCTACATTTCCTTATTATCACTGCACACTTTGCCCAAATATTCCCCCTACACCATTTCACACACTTACATGACCTAGATTGGTCTTCACCTGAGAAACACCCCAAAATTGAGGAGGATTATACCAATAGGACATCCTAAGACCCTTTCCAAACCTGACTTGTTAAACTTCATAACGTCTTTGAGCATTTGTCTGGGTAAAGGGGTGTTTGATGCACATGTTTGGGTAATTTGATTATTGGATGTGACTGACATTGCTATGATCCCTGTGACTTATGATCCCATGGAGGGTGTACGTGTTGTTGCTGCAGGACCATGCTCGGTGGACAGTTACATATGAGGAGATGATTAGTTCGGACCTCCATGGGGATGAAATCCCAGCAGATGGATGTTGTAACCCCAACAGGGGAAGAGAGACACTAGAGGATGGCACCAGGGAGGAAAAAGGACATTTCCCCCGAGACACTCTGGAATGCCTAGACCCCGGGGGTCTTTCCCTTCTACCATTGCATTGGCCATTAAATTCCCATGACATCATCATGTTGACCCTTGACGTCATCTAGTTAGGGTTTGGCATTTATGAGGATGGTTTGGTGCTAGTTGGCACGTGTCGCAGCATTTGAGGCCTCTCGAGGCCTAGAATTTTGCATTTGAGGCCTAGCATTCCATGTTGGGGGTCTAACATCACCCTAGAAGGGCATGACATCATACCTAAAGTGAAATTAGGGGTTTTAATTATTGATTTTATGTAAAAACAGGATTTTTCATGTAATTTTTCCATGTCGGCCTTTTATGACCTAAAATATAATTAAAGTCCATTGCTATTGTATAAATAAGAGATAAAACTCTCATATTTTTTCATTATTCACTCATCACACAAGTGGTGGTCTGAAATTCGGCCTTCTTTAAGTTTTATTGGCTGAAATTTAGTGGTGCACACTTCTTGGAGGTGGCATTTATTGGTGTACTTTGGAAATTTTTTATATGGAGGATCTTCAACTAGGTTTTTTGCTTGATTATTCTTGGTGAAGTAAGTGGAAAATATGCATTTCTTTATTTTGAATGAATTCTTATGGTTAATTTTACTTGTTTCATTTCTAAGATTATGAAATTGCTTGCTTGAAACCCTAGCAAAAAGACATATGTTACTATATTTTTCTCTATAGTCTTCCACTTGTTAAAATTCCTTCAAAGGCACCTATATTGAAGTAGATACTAGGGCCCTACCATTGTATAACTCTAGTAACCCTAATTTCTTTCTCATTGCATATTTTATTACAACTTTTTCAAGGAAAGGAGAAATCGTTAGGGCCTAACCTTTGTTACTTTCTAGCAATTATCTCTAGGAATTGGATTTTTAAGGCCTTGGGATACCAACACCTCTTTCATCCTTTCCATCCCTTTGACGTAAAATTATCATTGATATTTTTCCTCTAATATTTGTTGCTTCCATTATTGACTCCATTACCCTAGAAAGGCACTAGTCTACCATCTACAAGTGTTGATTGATCAAACAAACACTCAAACTTTAATCCTTGAATCTTTTACTAACATTAGATAGCTCTAAAATAGACTAACTCTTTAGCTAACTTGTTGTTGTTGAAAAACATTGCTACGGCCATACTAATTCAAGCCAAATTTCCACATTCACCTACATAAACCACACTTACATCATCCTGAAATCACTTGTGATAATTGCCAGTCAATCTACTAAATAAGTGTTGAGTTTGCATGGTGTTTTATTGCACTTTTGACCGCTAGAATTTGTTGTTGTTGCAAAAGATTGCTACAGCCATCTAACTGCAGAAAATTCTCTACAAAAGTGGCCTATTTTTCTAGCTAGACATTGCCAAACTTGCTTGTAACAAGATCTTATCATTCAGCTAGGTTAAAGCTATTTCTTCTTGTTATTTTCAAGCACGTTTAAGGCATAATTCTTGTGGTTGTTATAAAATACTAATTGTTGTTATAAACTATTGTATTGCTGCAAATTCATATCAGATAGCTTACTTTTTTGAAGGTTCATTGTCTTATGAAGCACTAACAATCATTTTGGTACTTGGAAAGTGTCCATTTTTTCCTTGTTGTTATGTTTCGGGCAGGTACACAATATTATCTATTTTCTTCATCTCTACAACACATAAAGAACCCTTTGATTTGAGTGACATGTGAGAGGGGAAGGGTTTCCTTATGATTACTTACCTTATCCTTCTCAAACCCCCAGGTCACCAGGGACATCTCCCCTGGGGTAGTCTTGACATACTCCTAAATATAAATGGATCTCTTATTAAGGTGATAGTGATAGGTTATTCCTGGTTACGCCAATTTTGTACCCACGTTCCTTGATATTTTGGGCAAGTACAAATTGTGCGATAAAATTTTGGCATCGTTGTCGAGGAAAACTGAGTCAATATTCCTCAACGACCCTTTTTAGATAAGCCTTTATCCAAAGACTTCTTTTCACAGAGCTTACCTGGTGACTCCACTGAGAGGTGATTCCCTCATCCCTTTGATAATACTTAAGAGGATATTTGGCAACTCCACTAACCTTTTCCAAGGTTCCACCTTACTCTCAATTTTGTGATATTTCCAAGTTATGGGATCATGGCGCTCTGAGAAAAAATGTATTCAACTATTGATTTCAAAAGTTTTCAAGGATACCTGCATTAATTTGATTCAAAATGGTTGAACAACTCTCCAAGATTCTTAGGCCTCCCAATTACTCACATGGTAGAATTATTGAAGCATATAAGTGATATAGAATTGGGAGGGGAGGATGTTCTAGTAAAATTAGTCATACTTTCTCTGCCATATTTTTTTGCAAGATTGGTTTAAGAGTTGTTGTGAAGATATGGGTATATCATCTTTCATAGACCTCATCAGTAGGTTTATTGAGTTTGTCAAACCCCAATGTCAGACATATGAAAATTCCCTTCAAAATATCACAGTAGCCCTAGAGGACAAAGGATTCACCACTGAGATTGTGGAATATCTAAGGGATGTGTATCATACTCAATACCAAGAACCCTCTGATATAGAAGGAGAGATTTATGAAGAAAATTTTCAATCCCTTCAAGAGGAACAAGATTTTTCCCATGATTCGATAGAATGCAATAAATATTTAAATAAAGAAGTGAATTATGAGGATGAAGCACTAGTATCCACTCCTCTGTCTGATGAAGCTCTCCAAGATCCTATTTCTCCTACACAAGGTGAAAAGAATGAGGTGATTCATTTTCCTTTCCAATTTTTTTATGACACTTTGTTCTATGATTCAGAAGGTGAAGAAGTAAAGGAACCCTTAGAAGAGCTAGATTCTTCATTTTCTAAAGATGAAGAGATGAGTTTTGTGAATGGTGTATTGAACCCCCTTCCATTTGATGAAATCATCCAAGCCATTGATGCTCCTGCATAGCAAGAAGTGAACATAGTGAGTTGTTTCCCTTTCCAAGATTTTGATGATGCTTTACTTTATGATGTGGAAAGTGAATAAGTACTCAAGGATCCCTTGGATGCATTAAATCCTTCATGTTATGATAGAGGTAATGACATGGTTGATAATATTGATGAGTTCATACATGTTGGAAGACGTAAGTGGGATGTGATTGGTTCTAATGAGGATCCCATTTATGATATGGAAGGATATGTTCGAATGTTGCCTTTACAACTATCATATGAGGTTACTAATGATTCTGGCATTTGGCAACAAGGAAATTATATAGTTACAGACACCTCCAAGGGTGACCTAGTTCCATTTTCTCCTGATGATTTTTGGCCATACCTCGAATATTTTTATGAGTACTCATTTGAGCACTTGGATTTATTCTATGAAGAAGATTATCAACCACCGTTGTGCTCGTATCTTGATAGAGGTGAGGTCATTGTTTTCCCAAAGCATGGTACTTGTGACAAGGTTCTCCAACCCCTTCAATTAATTTACCTCGCTATGTCACTAAGGGTGTAGTTGGGAAACATGTCCCTTGTCTTGAATTTTCTCCAGGGAAAAGCCTACATTTAGAATTCAACGGTAGGTTGAATACCTTAAGAAGAAGTTTATTATCTCAGTATTTCAACCTTCCCTTAATAAATTGTCAATCACCCTCTAGGTTCTTACTAGTCCCTTCCCAGACCTCGGGATGTGAAGACGTCCAAGGTAGCCAGCCTTCATACTTTTTGGGTCAGTTTTTTGAGCCTTTGATTTTTCACGATCTCTTTCTAAGATGGATTGAGCACTTTCCTAGAAGTGTGACTTGGCATAATTTTGTCCCTCCCACCCACCTCCATGAGCTAGACTTTACGATTTCCGATGATACAATAAATTTTCTAACTCATGTTATTTTTGTGCTTGACTTATCATTGTTTTGGTTTATGATGAAGCACAGAGGCAAGTATTATGAGACATTGCTAGGATGGTTTCACTGGCTATTTGAATACACCTAGCATTCAACCAATAGGTAAGTAGAGGTAAGTTAGGTAGGCATTTGCATTCATTGTATATACCATCTGCATATCATGCTAGTGTAGTATAGTTGTAGTTTCATTTTAATTATGTGTATATATGCATGCTTACTTGTATTCCATTGTAGCATATATGAGTGATGGCTGATATCATCACCCCAAATATTACTAATTCATTTTTTTGAGATATAGAAAATACAGGTCATGCTAGCTATGTTGAGTTTCTCAAGTGCTCTACAGTGAGCACATGTCCCCGAGTTGGAGCCAGATGTTATCCCCTATCCTAGGGATAACTAAGGATATTATGTCTCAAGGCCCATGGGTCCTAGACATGGAGTACCGAGAGCCAGAAAACTTGAGATTAGCCCTGGAGGGCCCATACTTTATTCATTACATCCCATCTATCAGCAGCAGTAGCATCCATCGCACAAGCCTGGTCCTGAAGTAGCAGTGGGTCTTTCTCCATGAGGTAGTGAGTCTAGGTATTATGGTATGTGTCACTCTGATTTTCGAAGCATTTGAATATGTTTCACTGAACTCTCCTTTATTTCATAATGTTTTCTTGAAAATTATGCTCTTTAACTTGTTCATACCTGGGGGGTGACAGAATTCCCTAGTAAGTTGGTTCCCTTTAGGATGAGTTGCAACTGGGTGGGTCTATGAAATTTCATCTCCCATTCTTTCCATAACTACCATTTTTCATCATTGTCCCTCTCATCTTCACCTACCTTTGTTCGGGCATTGGGTTTGCCACACTAGGAAGGGTTGTACCTTGCCTTGTGGGAAGAAGGGCCTAAAGGCCCAGAGGGTAAAAGTAGCTGGCCAGATTTAAAATCCAAAATAAAACCTTTGAGATGCTTCACCCAGGGATTCCTAATAAAGTGATAAAAGTCTTCTAGGTAAGAAAAGGGGAGTCATAAGATAAAATAAAACTCAAGGTCTAGTTGTTGGATGGGAGATCTCATCATGAGTCTACCTATTAGGTCCATGGGTATGTAGCGGTATGACACTACCATCTATCTAGTCACCAAACCAGGGTAGTGGCTCTTGGTTGCATAACTAAGAGAAAGGAATTCTCATCATGAGCCAGCCTTCTCATTTCCGTGAAGTGCTTGTGGGTAACATTGTCACCACTGGTCACCATGCCAGGACAGTGTCCCCCAGCTATTCACTTGAAAAGAAAAAGAAATAAGACAAAGAATAAAAGGAATTGAATGGGTTAGGAAACAATGGAATCCATGACAAGGTGCATCTCGCCCTCTACAGAGGCACCCAGAGGAAAGATCTACATTTCCCTGTTATCACTGCACACTTTGCCCAAACATTCCCCCTGCACCATTTCACACACTTACATGACCTATATTATTATTCACCTAGGAAACATCCCAAAATTGAGGAGGATTATCCCAATAGGACATCTTGAGACCCTTTCCAAACCTGACTTGTTAAACTGCATAACGTCTTTGAGCATTTGTATAGGTAAAGGGGTGGTTGATGCACATGTTTGGGTAATTTGATTATTGGATGTGACTGACATTTCTATAATCCATGTGACTTATGACCCCATGGAGGGTGTACTTGTTGTTGTTGCAGAACCATTCTCAGTGGACAGGTACATATGGGGACATGATTAGCTAGGACCCCCATGGGGCTAAAAGCCCAGCAGATGGATGTTGTAACCCCAACCAGGGGAATAGAGACACCAGAGGATGGCACCAGGAAGGAAGAAGGATGTTTCCCTCGAGACAATATGGCAGTCCTAGATCCAAGGGGTATTTCCCTTCCACCATGACAATCGCCATTGAAGGCCCTTGATGTCATCATGTTGACCCTTGACATCATCCAGTTAGCGTTTGGCATTTATGAGGACAGTTTGGGGCTAGTTGGCATGGGTGGCAGCATTTGAGGCCTTTGGAGGACTAGTTTTTTGAATTTGAGGCCAAGAATTCCATGTTGGGGGTCTAACGTCACCGTAGAAGGGTATGATGTCATCCCTAAAGTGAAATTAGGGTTTTTAATTATTGATTTTATGTAAAAACTGGATTTTTGATGTAATTTGGCCATTTCGGCCTTTTATGACCTAAAAGATAATTAAAGGTCATTGATATTGTATAAATAAGAGACAAAAGTCTCATAGTTTTTCATGATTCACTCATCACACAAGTGGTGGTCTGAAATTTGGCCTTCTTTAAGGTTTATTAGCTGAAATTTAGTGGTGTGCACTTCTTGGAGGTGGCATTTCTTGGTGTACTTTGGCAATTTTTCATGTGGAGCATCTTCAACTAGGGTTTTTGCTTGATTCTTCTTGGTGAAGTAAGAGGAAAATATGAATTTATTTATTGTGAATGAATTCTTATGGTTAATTTTACTTGTTTCATGTCTAAGATTATGAAATTGCTTGCTTGAAACCCTAGGAGAATGACATATGTTACTATATTTTTCTCTATAGTCTTCCACTTGTTAAAATTCCTTCAAAGGAACCTCTATTGAAGTAAATACTAGGGCCCTAACATTGTAGAAATATATTAACCCTACTTCCTTTCCCATTGCATATTTTATTACAATTTGTTCAAGGAAAGGAGAAATCGTTAGGGCCTAACCTTTGTTACTTTCTAACAATTATCTCTAGGAACTGGATTTTTGAGGCCTTGGGATACCAACACCTCTCTCATCTTTTCCATCCCTTTTACGTAACATTATCAGTGCCATTTTTACTCTAACATATTTTTTTGTCGTTATTGACCCCATTACCGTAGAAAGTCACTAGTCTACCATCTACAAGTGTTGATTGATCAAACAAACACTCAAACTTTTTTCCTTGAAGCTTTTACTAACATTAGCTAACCCTAAACTAGACTAACTCCTTAGCTAACTTGTTGTTGTTGAAAAATATTGCTACATCCATACTAATTCAAGCCAAATTTCCACATTCACCTACATAAACCACACTCACATCATCCGAAAATCACTAGTGATAATTTCTAGTCAATCTACTAAATAAGTGTTGAGTTTGCATGGTGTTTTCTTGCACTTTTGACTGCTAGAATTTGTTGTTGTTGAAAAAAATTGCTATAGCCATCTAACTGTAGCAAATTCTCTGCAAAAGAGACCTATTTTTCTAGCTAGACATTTCCAAACTTGCTTGTAAAAATATTTTATCATTCAACTAGGTTAAAGTTATTTCTTATTGTTATTTTCAAGCACTTTTAAGGCATAATTCTTGTGGTTGTTATAAAATATTAATTGTTGTTATAAACTATTGTATTGCTGCAAATTCATATCAGCTAGCTTACATTTTTGAAGGTTAATTGTCTTATGAAGCACTAACAATCATTTTGGTACTTGGAAAGTGCCCATTTTTTCCTTGTTGTCTTATTCTAGGCAGGTACACAATATTATCTATTTGCTTCATCTCTACAACACATAAAGAACCCTTTGATTTGAGTGACCTATGAGAGGGGAAGGGTTTCCTTGTGATTACTTGCCTTA